>JACAVU010000005.1:54010341-54192841 GCA_014183005.1 Castanea mollissima | reverse complement strand
TAACCAAGTAAATTCTCCTTTTATATTTTGGAACAACAATACCCCGACCCCTATGTTACTTCTCAGTCATTAACCCTAATGGAATCTACAATAACATTGTGCAATGTCTAAAGTTCTAACTACCGCCGCCAAATATAATATATATCCCAAAAATTTCCTTCATGTTTTTTGTTTTTGCTTTTGTTTTTGTTTAATGTGGTATTATGCTTAGAAAGTTGGAATGATAATATAAGGTGTTCTATTTATAACCTAAAGAACACTGATTTAGTAGGTTTAATCTGCCAAACTTATAATTACATATGGTTTATTCATTGCAAAAATTCAAATATTGTGACAATGTCTTAGCAAAACTTTGTTGCTTAATATTGAAAGATGATACTTGTTTATCATTTTTTTTTGATAACCCATTTGTTTATCACATAGAATATTTTTAGTGAGTGGGTATTGCATTAGCAAAGAGGTTCTAAGAAATTTTATAATAAAATAGATATTATCTGTTAAATATCTCCGTTAAGTTTATGTAATCAACATTCTTATATGAATGATTTAGCATTATATGACATATTTTTTAGTACATGGCTCATACTTCTCCAAATAGAAACTTTATCTTAAGTTTCTCATCCCTAGAGGCATCACATGCCACTCAAACTTGTATTACTTATAATCTCATCTAACGTTTAGCAAGTGCTTTTATAGAAAATTTTTATTTACTCCTAGATTATAGTGAATTGTACTCACTCTCCTCACACATTTACACATCCTCTCACATTCCATGAATGTGAAAGAGGAGCATTTCCTCCGTGCTCTGGAAGTACCTAAGAATTACTCTTTAATATATATATATTATATTATATCGGAACAAATAGTTTTTTTTCCTTTTTTTTCCTTTCCTTTTTTAAGTGTTTAGTTATACTTTTACTTTACACATGACATGGATATGGCTGCAGGTGATTCAATTAATGGTTATTTATTTATTTTGGGATAAAGAAGAGCTATATAATGCTGGTCAAGGCAAACGGAGACATGGAATTTCTCTCTCATTTGCTCTGAAGTTAAAGAAGCCAAAGATGTTGGTTTGGGCAGAAACATTCCACAAAAATTTGGAGGGGTTTCTCTAATTTTTCTGCTAGGTTTGTTTGGATGATTTTTTTTATTTTATTTTAATAATTTTTTTCGAGCTTTCTTTTTTTGGTACATGGTAGCAATAGCATTGAAAATTTGTTTGAGAAGAAAACTTAAGTTGGTCAAGAGAAGACAAAAGTAAAAATTTGGCCTTTGCAGCCTCTAGATAATAAGACAGCTTTGGTTAAAAAAGATATATATTACTTAATAGTCTTGTTGAAAATATTCAAGATTGTAATTTTCTCCTATCTATTGTAACTATTAATACGTAAAAAGATAAAATACTATTTTCATTTTAAATATTGTTTTTCTTTCATTTTCAAACTTTGTAGAAAGTTTTTCAATAATCTCCACCTTTATTTTCACTTCATAGCCCAACCCAACTTGAAATTCAGCCCAATTACGAGTTCATGAGCTCAATAAAATAAAATACTAAAAATAATATACCTAAAAAAATAAATAAAATAATAGTCATCGGTCATCACCGTCCTTGTAAATCCAATTTTATATATATATATTTATATATATATATATATATTTTTTTTTTTTTTTTTTCCATTCTGTCTCATTTCTACTTGGTTAGCGAGAAATCTCAAGAGAGGAAAAAAAAAAAAACTCGAATATAGTGTCTTTGATTTCGCTCATCTTAAAAGAAACCAACCACCAAATTTTCGGTCTTGTTCGAGAATTCGGCTTTCTTACGCTCTCTACACAACAAAAGCCACCCTTTTTCACAAGGTAAATCTATATCCCTTCTCTGTTCTGTTAACGATTTATGGCTTCTTTTTGAACTCTCTTAAATATTTTTTATTAATATTTCTCTCTCTCTTGTGTTCTGGATTTTTGCGCTGTCTCGGGTTAAGGGTAGAAAGTAGTACCCTTTATGGATATTGTTAAGAACAGAGCAATTTAATATATACTCCCATTTTATCTTCTCTTTTTTTTTTTTTTTGGGCAAAGAAGGTGAAGGGATTCATGTGGTTGAAATCTTTGTTCCTCCTCTTTTAATTATGATTTAATGTGTCTTTCCAAGTCACATCTATGGCATTTGCTGTCATGTTAATTCTGTCCTTGAAAAATTGAATTAATGGTAGACACGATGAAAGTGATGTTACTCCAATTACAATAGATCATTACAGTAGTTATGAAAATTTTTGTGTCCCTAGGCATTACTCATTTTTTATTGAGAAATTGTGATATTTTGTTGTGGCTCAAAAGAGGAAATCCATTGTTTCCTTTTATTATCCATTGATTTTTTTTTCTTGAGATTTAAAACATTTGATTATGTGCTTGTGTTCAAGCTCAAGTGCTTGATATTGAGCACGAACCTGACTTGACTAATGAAGCAAGCTGACCTCAACTTCAAGCTTTTAGAATCTTTAAAAAGCTCAAGTTCAAAAAGTGTTTGTAGGCTTGGATCAAGTTCAAGCGGAGTTTGAACATGCTATCTTTATTATCAACCGAGCTCAACCATTCATACTTGGCTTGAGTTGATTACAGCCCTCCTAGTTGAAGTCCTATGTATGTTTCTCTTTTTCCAATTTTTCTCTCAAGTACCTTTTTTTTTTTCTTTTTATCTTTTTATAGGTAATAGATATTTTCATTAAAAAATACATAATTTTCACAATGATGAATTGATTATACTAGAAACAAATACAAAAAATCAAACAGAAACAGAATGCACAATCAAGACGTTTTAAATTTAAAGTTGTGCGCTTTGTGCTTGAAGATTTTCATCTTGGATTATTATTTGTTTGGCATTGTATTAGGATGTCCTGCAATCAAAAAGTAAAATTGTTTGACTTGGAATTCTTTATTGTTTATTGTTGAAAGGAATTACCGATGTTGAACTTATGTATTGGATTTGTATGATCGGTTTGCTGTATTGGGGTCTTAGAGATTGTTTTTTTTTAATTAATTATCTCAAATAAGAGCTAGGGTTTCTCACATTATTGCATTGGAATAAAAGGTGACCTGTAATGTTTTGAGTGATTACACAGAGATGAACTATAGTTTACCATATAAAATTTATAAAAAGAATTACAAATGTACATATAAAGGGATACTAAAATATTGAAATATATATGATGTTAACTGCAATAGCACTGCCACCTAGCCTCAATTACCACTAGTTATTTGATGACTACATTCATGTAATCTAGCGCTGTTGAGTACAAATGTGTTCTTTGGTTGCAAAAGGTGCAATAAATGGCTAGGATATGAATTAGATTTTCCCATAAATAGCAGCAGGTACAACCCATATTTAAGTACCCAAGTTCTCATTTGGACCAAATCATTGAATCCCCTTCTTCTTCTTTTTTTTTATTAGTCTAATCCCAACTATAGGAGGTGCTTTAATTGATTACCACTTTTTAGGAATTCTCGCTTTTGACCCCTGCATTATTTGTTATAATTATGAAGTGAAGATTAGAGTGAGAGAGAGAGAATATATATTGTTTCATTAATGTCATCTTTTTCTTTCAATTTTTTAAAGAAGAATTCCAGTTTGTACTATATGTACATGTGCATTTACCATGGAAACTATTTTCTTTCTTAGACGTCTAAAAAGAAAAATATAGGAGGTCTTCATATGATTTTTTAATGTAGAGAAAGCATATGTTAGGTCCTTGGAGAGGTAATGTATTGACACACAAAAAGCATATGTTAAGGTCTTTGGAGAGGTTATGTGGTGGGTCTTGAAAAAGAATATGTTTCTCTAAAGTATTTAAACTTGTTTAGGGATATGTAAGACTGTTTTGTAAGTTGTTTGAGTCTCCTATCGCTATAGGTTTGCATCAAGGAACACCGCTTAAGTCTATATCTCTTTGCACCAATGATGGATGACCTCACTAAATCAATTCAATAGGAAGTCCTTTGATGTATCCTTTTGCAGATGGCACAGTTTTAGTAAATAAAATAGACACGAAGTGGATGCCAAGTTAAAATTTTGTGAGACGCTCTATAATCTAAAGGATTTCAATTAAGTAGAATGCATGTATAATAAAGTTGAAACAAAGATGAATGTGCTGTAAGACATGAGGTCAAGAGATGTTAAAGAGAAAGAACTTTCAATTTTTTGATTAATAATTCCTAAAAATGGAGAGATTGAAAAGGGTGAATCATAGGATAAGAGAATGGTGGACGAAGTAGAGAAGTGATCAAGTGTAGTGTGTGATTGTAGAGTGCTTATTAAATTAAAGGGAAAATTTTATAAGATTGCTATAGAATCAATTATGTTCCATGATACTGAATGTTGGGCTATTAAGAGGCCAAGTATTCATAAAATGATTTAGTTGAAATGTGAATACAAAGATGGTAAGTGAAAATATATAAAACATGAGATTCAAAGGAGCAATTTGCTTAAAGATAAGGGTGACTACTATTGATAAAAATAATAGATCACTAGAGATAGTTGTTTTTGGATAAACAAGACACAACTCAGGGCGTCATATTCTACTACTAAAGCCCATGCCCATGTGCAGGGCAAGTGAAATTTTCATAGTAGAACTTGTAATTATACATTATAGGAGGTCAATTCTTACGACCATAGATTATGGTAAGATTTGTAAGAGTGTGACACTGGAAAAGCTTGGAATCGAGTTTGCTATTCACAAAGTTGGGCGAACAAATTCCATCGATGTCGTCCTCCTTTGCAATACGAACTCTCTTGGTTTTGGAATCCATTTCCAAAACCCTATACTTCATGTTCATAGTATCTATGGGGGTAATGTTTTTCTCACATGTGAGTTCTGAGAATTACCACAAGCACTGGCTTAGCCAGCTCCCTAGAATGGATAACCCACACCTGTGATCTCCTTGCAATTGAACGTATACGTATTGGTACTACAACTTGAGTATCGATCATCTGTGCATAAAGACACAAGAGCTCTAAAAACAAGGTGGACAAACAAAGAAACAAGAAAGCACTAGACCATGAGAAAAAATCTTGGAGTTCATTCTGGTGGTGAATATGAGTAGAGAAGTGTGTTGTTAGGGATCTGAGTTTGGAACTTTGGTTGCTTACAGGGAATATATATATATATTCTTTAAAATGTCAGAAAGTGGGAGAAAGTTAGATTTAGAATTATTTGAACTCAATATCTAACCTTGCCCATCACAAGTGATTCTTTCCTAAGGTGCCCACTAAATTGTGTAAGGAAGAATTTCAGAGGTAACAATTAATTATACAAGCCAAAAATGTGAAAGAAGAAAAATCCCTTGTCATGGTGTTTTTTTATTTTTTAAATAAGATTATTATAAGAAATTCTGAAATTCCTGCTCAAGTTCTTTACTAATAAAAAGCATAAGAACATATGAGTACCTGCTCTTTAAATTGCACTTCTACTTCTTCAAATTGCACCTCTTGTTCTTCTTAAATAGACAAAGTAGCAACTTCAACCTGAGCATAAATGTATGATAGTTATTCCCCACATAAATAGAAGCACATGTCTAAGCTAATCTTGCAAAAGCACATAATATCTTACTTACAATATTCACTAATGAAGTTTTTTTGTATGCTCAAAGCTTAGAAACAAAGTTCCATAGATGTATTATGCTCTACAAAAAATCACTTCTATGGCTAAGATGATGAAAGGATAAAAGGAAAAAAAAGGATAAGAGAATTTTTTTTAAGAAATAGAAAAGTACTTTACTCTCTTCACTATCAAAGAAATGCCTAAATGTCAACTTCCAACATAGTCAATAAAACGAGTCTTTCCTATAATACGAGTCTTCCTTTGGAATAATGATTCCACCCACTCTTGATTAAAAATAATCTTGCAAAGGTTATTAGGAAGGAGAATCTAGAGTTGCCCTTCCTCTTCCAAAACTTAGTCCCCTCACTTTTAATTAGCCTAACCCAACTTGCAACTACTCAACTCAAAATTTAACCAAACAAAACTTTAAAATAAAAATAAAAATCCTAGTCGGCCTAGTATAGAGTACTAGCACTAGGTGTTCTAAATTCTAAATATTTAGTATTTAAAATACCAAATACCAAAACGCTACTGTACAAATATTTCAAATGCTATATTAAAGTAGCAAAAGTAATTTTTGGTTTGTGCAATTTTTTTTTTCTTTGCAATAGTTGATGCTCATAAGAAAAAATATTGTGTGTGTGTGTGTGTGTGTTTTTTTTTTTTTCATTGTTGGTAATTGATTACATCTTAATATATTAAGAAATGATGATTTTGTGTTTTTATCTTGGTTGATAGTTTGTTAATATAGATGGATACCTATTTAGATTTTTTTTTTTTTTTTTTTAATCTTATACTTCAGCCCCTATGGAGTTGAGATAACAACTATGGTTTTTCCTGAATTCTAGTAGGTAAGATGCTACCATGGTAACACCAAAGTAAGTAAAAGTCGCTCTTGTCGTCCTTTCCTACTATTTTTGTTATTCATAGAAAAATTAATAAGAAATAAAACCTAGAGAATGCCGACAATAAATCCATTTAAGGTCTGGACATAATTGGGCTCGAGGGTTATTTTACTCTCTTTTTTTTAATGGTTTTTTTTCTTCTTCTTCTTCTTCTTCTTCTTCTTCTTCTCTTCTTCATATCCCAACCCAAATTTAATTTCAGCACACTTACTTGGTCAATTAAATAAAACAAAACCGACCTTCCAAGTTCCAATTCGAGACCTCCAATTTGAAGTTCCATTCATTTCGTAGTTCTATGTATAGTCTTCAAAAGTAGCATTATCAAACGTTTTGAATTTGAAAATTTATTCTTTGTGCTTCAAGATTTTCATCTTTATTCATTGTTTTATGTTTTTTTATTTTTGTCTAGTAATTATGTATCGGGCTGTTTTGTAATCAAAAAGTAAAGTTGTACATAGGACTCTGATTTGTTGTTTAAATTGTGTGATTGGTTTTATTTTTCGGTCTCAGAGATTTTTTTATTCAATAATTATCTCAGAAAACTGCAAGAGGTTTCTCATATTATAGCGTTGAAATAAAATAGACACCTTTCAATTGAAATGTCTGAGTGATCTCTTGGGAACAAAGAGATATGAGTGTTATGTTTGGTACATTCAATGTACTACATTGGCACTAGGCAATTCGAACATATGAAATTCATACAACTTGGAGGCAAAAAATTGATCTAATTTACAGCTCTCGCGAGTCGCGACACCTTTAGGAATTCAATAATATTGCTTGCTGTGCTTTTCACATAACTACATGGGTTTTTTTTGTTGAATATGGACTATGCAAGAGTTGAGAGCTTTCAGAGTGTTTACTATTGGAAAGCAACGGTTCTTCTTGGGTTAGAACTCATTGGCAGTGTTGAAGACCCTTGGGTAGGTGATTTTTACTTTAGGGACTTAAGAACCTTTATGAACGACTCTTTTGCAACAATAGCTATTCACTCTGTTTTAATTTGAGTTTTTATTGTAACATTATCTTTGAAGTACACACCTTTACAATTTAGTCCAAAGCTTGATGGATTAGCATGTGTAAGGGTGCAAGACAAAAACTGTTCCTCTTTATCTATGACTCTTGCTACTGTATGACCTTTGCTTTCCTCTCTTTTTATTTTTTTGGGAATTCTTTTTATTTTAATTAGGGAATAGTGTGGGCCAATATTATTCATTTAAGGTCAAGACATAATTGGGCCAAACCCGGGTCATTAATCATAGCCCAACCCAACTAAATTCAGCCCAATTAAACAAAACATAAGAAAAGAAAGAAAAATAGAAAATCAGTCATCACATTCACCGCCCTTAAAATTGTAAATACTCTCATTCCCTGTTTGGTTAGTGAGAAAACAGAGAGAAAAACACGAACCCAGAAGGTAAAAATCTCTCAATTTGCAGTCTTGTTAGTATCTCTATGCACACAGCCAATCCTGAGGCCAATAAAAGAGACAATTTTACACAAGTTAAATCTCTCTCTCTCCTCTTAAAGTCTCTATTTTTATTTTTTAATGATTTCTTCTCTTTTTATGTGTTTTGTTTTGGTGAGACCAGTGAATACACACATTCTAAGTGTCACATTCTAAGTGTCACAAAATTTGCAACGTTAACTTCGTGTCTTTAGATCTCTTATCATTTGAGACCTCTAGAACAAAACAGACCTTCCAATTTGTGGTCCCGTTCGAGACCTCTAAAACTTGAGCCTAGTTTTAAGTTCCATTCATTGGGTTCGGTTCTATGTGTAGTCTTCAAACGGCATTATCTATACGTTTTGAATTTAAAAGTTTTGTTCTTTGTGCTTGAAGATTATCATCTTTATTCATTGTTTATGTTTTGTTATTTGTCTTGTATGTATGACTCTAAATTTGTTGTTTAATTTTTTTTGAAATGGGTTATTGATTTTGAGCTTATGCATCGGGTTAATTGTGTGATTGGTTTTTATTTTTGGGACTGAGAGATTGTTTTTTATTCAATAATTATCTCTAAAAACTGCAAGTGGTTTCTCATATTATAGCATTGAAATAAAAAGACAACCTTTTCCATTGATATGTTCTAATTGATCTTTTGGAAACACAGAGATTTGAGTGTTATGTTAGGTACATTCGCACTTGGCAATTCAAACACAAGAGAATTCATACAAACTTGGATGAAAAAAATTGGACTAATGTAGCTAGGATGTGGTTTTGTTTAGTTGAACTGTGTGATTTAGAGGTCTCACAACACCTTAGGAATTGATTTATATTATGCTTGCTGTGCTTTTCACACAACTATAATATTTTTTTGGTTGAATATGGAATATGCAAAAGTTGAGGATTTTTAGAGTGTTTGACTATTGAAAGGCAATGGTTTTATGACAACTGAGTAATGATGTTTTCCATTTCTTCTCTCTTTTTAATTGGTAAATTTATGACGCACCATTGGGTTAGAACTCATTGTCAGTGTTTTTCTTCTTTCGAGTAGGAAAGATGACCCTTGGCTAGGTGCTTTTAACTTTAGGGACTTGAGAACTTCCATCAACAACTCTTTTGCTACAAGAGCAGTGAAACACTGTAGTTCCAAGATGATTAGTTCTCAACAAGAAAAGATGTATTCTTCTTAATTTGAATTTTTATTGTAACATTATCTTTGAAATACACCTTTACGGATTAATCCAAAACTTGATGGGATTAGTACTGTATAAGGGCACATTTATCATAATGTATTTTATGTTTCTTTTCCCATCGTTAACGTGAATTCTGCTCTAGCATACTGCTATTTTAACAGGTCGTTGTTCCACAGTTAAGTACAATGATATAGTTTGTGTTCTTTAGTTGCTAAAGGTGCAAAACAGAAGGTTTTTTTTTTTTTCCCCCCCCCCTAAAACCTAGGATGATATAACAAATGACTAGGAAATATTAGTCACCTTTTTCTTAGATATGGCAGGTATAACCTCCTAGATTAGTTCCATCCAAGTTCTCATTTGGACTAAATAGTCTAAATCAAGTTGAATCTCAACAAAACCATAAAAGGTAGTGGTTTACTTGATTATCACTTTTTAAGGAATTCATGCTTTTAGCCCCCCACATTATTTGTTATAATTATAAAGATGAAGATTAGAGTGTGAGAGATACAGAGAGGCAGAATACCTTTTGGTGTCATTATTTGATTGGGTTTTTACTCTTTCAATTTTTTTTGAAGAAAGAACTTCCTTCATGTTGTACTATATGTACAAGTTCATTCTTTGGAGTCCTATTTTGTTGGGTATTTTAAAGAAAGCATTTAGGTCTTGATTTTAATAATGCTACATAACTGTTATATATGTATATGCAGTGGAAGTAGAGGGTCAATGCATGAGGAATAATATGCATACTGGATCTGATCTAGTGAAAGTTTTCAAGTCATTCGGCACTTCAATGGAAAAACAAGGTCACTTAAGATTGCTGAAGCTGAACCGCTAGGGCTTGGTGGCCAATTTATTACTATTAATAAAAGAAGACGTATCTTGCATTCTAGCCTAATGCAGTCTGCTTCTGATATATGTCATTCTGCTTTGGGAAGTTTTCTTTCATATCTCCAATTACCTGTCATCTATGCCTTTTGTTTCTCATACTGAGGTTGATTTTCTCGACTAGTATCAATTATGTGTTCAACGTAAAATCTACAAATTTTACATTTGTTAGAATGTGAAAATAGTTACCTTTATCTCATGATTAGGCATTTTCTAACATGCATAAGTGATACTTTGACCTTTTGCATGAACGTAATGCCCCTTAACAATTGAAATAGCTTAAGTTCAAAATTGTTTGTAGGATTTGATTAAGCTGGAGCGGGGTTTGAACATGTTATTGTTATTGTCAAGCTAAGCTTGGAAATTCACTACTCGGCTTGATTTGATTACAACCCTTGGACTAGTTGAAGTTCTACATATATTTCTATCTTTTTTCCCAATATTTTCTCAGCGAACAAATACAGTATGACAAGGACATTTTAAATTTGAGGTTTTGTTCTTTGTGCTAGAATATTTTCATCTTTTTTTATTGTTTATGTTTTGTTGTTTGTTTGGTAATGTATCAGGATGTTTTGTAATAAAAAAGTAAAGCTGTATGACTCTGAATTTTTGTTTATTTTTTTTGAAATGGGTTATTGATGGTGAGCTTATGTATTGGGTAATTGTGTGATTGGTTTTATTTTTGGATCTTAGAATTATGTGAATTCAGTATCTAGTCTTTCCCATTACACGTGATGCTATCATAAGATGATTAAATAAGCCAAAAGATGTAAAAGAAGAAAAATTCATTGTCATGGTGTTTTTGTTAATTTTTAAATCAAATTATTATAAGAAGTTTTGCAATTCTAGCTTAAGTTCTTTAGTAACAATTCAAGAAAATTAGTAACAAAATGGGCTCGACTCCCATGCTAAAGAACAGATAAAACAGACTAAACTCATTTCAAGTAGTTCTAATAATAGGCATCAGAAACATGAGTACCTGCTCTTTAAATTGCACTTCTACTTCTTTAAATTGCTCCTCTTTTTCTTCTTAATTAGACAAAGCAGCAACTTCAACCTGACCATAAATGCATGATAGTTATTCCCCACATAAAGTAGAAATACATGTCTAAACTATTCTTGCAAAAGAGCATGACATCTTACGTTACAATTTTCACTTAATGAAGATTTTTTTTTGAATGCTCAAAGCTTAGAAACAGAGTCCTATAGATGAATTTCGCTTTACAAGAAATCACTTCTTTGGCTAAAGATGATGAAGGAGAAAGAGAAAAAAAAGATAAGAGACAGATTGTGCCATTTAGGGATGGCAATGGGGCAAGACAGGGCCAAAGGATGGGGTTTTTGTTCCCGCCCCACATGGTTTTGTCTTACCCCATTCCCACAAGACAGGGAAAACTTTCTCACCCAATCCCCGTCCCTTGAGGCCCAACGAACCCCCCCCCCCTTCTGTAAAATCTACTTTTTGTTAATTTTCCCTACAACTAGTACAATTTTTTTTAATGAAACCTATTTCATTAATAAAAATATACTAGAAATTATAACTAAATTCATCCTATCAAATCAATTTTTAGAAAAAATTGAATAATATATCAAAGTGTTTAACAAGACAATCACACACACACACACACACAAAAACTCATAGTATAATTTATAACAAAATAAAGGCAAAGAACCACATTAGGTAGAACTAGCCTCATCACATGCGCTTCGCGTATGCGATGAGGCTTTTTTTTTTAGTGCTCCTATTTTGTAGAAAGAAAACTGTATTTAATTATTTTATATATATAATTTTTATTTTAAAAATCTAATTTATAAGTGAATAAATCAATTTAAAAATTAGGAGGAGAGTGGTTCTATTTTTTAGGCAATGTTTTAGTGGAAGTTAGAGTTATATTTTTATTGGATTGTTCTTTAGTTTTGTTTCTACTTAAACATAGGACTGTAGGGGCATTTCTGAACTAAAAAATGAGGAATCCAAACAGGAAAAACCCCTTAAATCGTAGTATAGATAAAATAAGTTAATATTGATATGTTTATTTAAATAGTAGGTTTTTAGGGTATGAAAAATTTGCAATTATAACTCTTAGTATGAAAATTTTTTGCGTACAACAAACAAGTAAGATAGAGAATATTCAAATGTAAATTTTCGATGGGAAGAATTAGGTAGTATCACTAAACCATAAAACTCTTTTAGTAATAAGGATACATAGTATGGATTGATATAGATATAAATAACAAGCATATATCTCCAACTTAAGAAAAAAAAAAAAAAAAAAACCTTTCAACATTGAAAATAACATAAAACTACAACTAAAAGAGAATGTAAACCCTATCAATGCCCTAAGAAATGACAGATATTTTAGAAACAATAAGCGGACCGAACCTGTGCGAGGAAAAAGCTTATGATATATAGTAGTAGTCTCACGTAAAACACCAATTTACATAAATGCTAGAAGAAGTCCCTGTTTTTTGGTTTTTGTTTTGGTAGTGTTTGCCTATACTTGTTTTTTAGTTATGATCATAGATATGGTTACCAGGGATTGAATGAATGGTTTTATTAAAAGAAGAAAGAACCACACAACGCTAATAATTGAATGGAAGTGGGGACCTCGAAATTTTTTGTATGAATTGTTCCAAATCTAATTAAACCATAGCTGGAAAGAAATAATTTCCCGTCCCAACCAAATAAGATGCTAAGTGTAACCTTGATGTTTTTCTTAATTAACGTCTGTCCATTCTTTTTTAAAGTGTCTCTGGTTCTTTATTCCATAGAGGAACCTATCTTGTAAATTATGCAATGCAGGAATGGTAGTTAAGAGTCAATAATACTACGAATAATTGGAAAAGAATTGAATTCGAATTCGAATGGAGAGTAGAAAGAATTGAATTCGATCACTAGCAAGAAAGTAATAAGGTCTTTATTCTATAAAAGATTCGCTCTCATGGAAATGTTTGTCTATATCCTGTTAGGAATCTCGTATGCCATGTAATATTTTAATATCCTAATAATAATTTTTATAGTTTTATTGCTTCAATTAGAAGTTAATTAGTTATTTACACGTGTTACTAATTATTTAGTTACACATATTGAGATTAAGTTAGTTAAATAGTTAATTACAATAGGATAAGCACGTATGAGCCTCAGGTTATTGTTTCTTATGGGATTCACCCACAATTGTTTAGTATAGTCTTAGCTAATATTTTATACTCTACTTTATTGTTTATTGTCAACTTGTTATTGACATATCAAATGTGGAGAGCAATTTTTACATTTAAGTATACTATTCTCACTATTATGAATTAGAGCTAGTTTCTTGTAAATACATAATTGCAATTCAACATGGAACACTACTTATCTTTTCTCTCAAAAAAAAAAAAAAGAGAGAGAGAGAGAGAGAGAGGAGGAAGAGGAAGAGAGAAATCACAAACCATCTTTTACATTATATGGGTCTGGCACCTTGATTATCTAATACAATATGCAAAATTGTTTAGAAGAGTAATTTTACATGTTTGTGATCACTCAGGCAATTCTATAACTTATAATCTTGCTCAAAATACAATTTATGTCACAAATTTATTAATGCGGATGGAAAATGTCTATCCATAGCTTTTATAGCTGTAGTTCAGACCAGCCAATCTTTCTTACTAAAGATTTGAGTTTTCCATATTAAAAAAAAGAAAAAAGAAAAAAGAAAAAAAAATAGAGGGTAAATCTTTCAATCATAGAAAAATATTAAAGAAAAGTGTGGGCCAATACCATCCATTTAAGGTCTGGACATAATTGGGCTCAACCTGGAACATTATATCCTCACTCCATAGCCCAGCCCAATTAAAAAACATAAAATAAATAAATAAATAACTATCATCAGTCATCATCGCCTATCTGTTTGGTTAGCGAGAAAACAGAGAAAAACACAAACCCGGAAGGTAATAAATCTCTCAATTTGCGGTCTTGCTGGTATCTTTGTGCACATAGCCAATCCTGTGGTCAACAAAAGAGGTCATTTTACACAAGGTAAATCTCTCTCCTCTGGAAGTAACTATTTTTATTTTTTAATGATTTCTTCTCTCTCTCTCTCTCTCTCTCCTCTCTCTCTCTCTATATATATATATATATATATATGTTTTGTTTCAATGACAAATATTGATTGACTTTGAGACTAATCAATGTACACACATTCTAAGTGTCACATCCTGAGGTCATTGGCTGTGCTTTTCACATAACTACATGGGTTTTTTTTTTTTGGTTGAATATGGAATATGCAAGAGTCGAGAGCTTTCGAAGTGTTTAACTATTGGAAAGCAATGGTTTTATGACAATGAGTAATGATGTTTTCATTTATTCTCTCTTTCGATTGGTAAATTTACACACGCACCATTGGGTTAGAACTCATTGGCTACATGCTTTTAACTTTAGGGACTTGAGAACTTTCATGAGTAACTCCTTTGCTACAAGAGCAGTGAATCACTCTCTGTTTTAAGATGATTAGTTCTCAACAAGAAAAGGGTTATTCTTCTTAATTTGAGTTTTTGTTGTAACATTATCTTTTTAATCCAAAGCTTGATGGGACTAGTCATGCCTAAGGGTGCAGGACAAAAACTGTTCATATTCATAAATGACTCTTGCTTCTGTATGACCTTTGCTTCCTTTTTATTTTTTTTTAATTTTATTAGAATTCTTTTAATCCTATTTTATATGATTTTATAATATTTATCTTTTTTCATATTACAAGCAATGGTAGGGAATGTAAAATTTTGTGTCTATTTGGTGTATAACATTTTGGAATATAAGTCTACTAGTTTGGATCATCTAATGCCGGATGCAAATCTACAGGATACCTAATTTAAGATTTATCATAATGTATTTTATGTTTCTTTTTCCCATCGTTAATTTCATCAATATTCATCTCCAAAAAAAAAAAAAAATCATCAATCTTGTAACTCTTAAATTGCTTGATAAATTTATTTGATTCTTGTCATTGGATGAATTCTGCTCTGATGCATGCTGTTATTTATGCAGGTTGTTGAGGAGCAACAATCAAGATGCTCACGTTGACAGCAAATACTGTTGCCACCCATACATGATGAACACCTTCATGTAATCTAGCTGTTTAAGTACGTGATATGGTTCCTTGGTTGCTAAAGGTGCAAAATAGAGGGCTTTTTTTGGTTTTTAAACCCAAAGATGATAACAAATGACTAGGAAATATGAGTTAAACTTTTCTTAGATTAGTTTGATTTAAGTTCTCATTCAAACCAAATCAAGTTGAATCCCAACTGAAGGTGGTGGCTTACTTGATTATCACTTTTAAGGAATTCATACTTTTGGCCCCCGCCCCACACACACCCCCCCCCCCCCGCGTGCGTATATTGTGAAGATTGATTAGAGTGTGAGAGATAGAGAGACAGAATATTTACGTTTAATTTATTTCATCATTCCTTTTGGTGTCACTATTTGGACAGGAAATGTTTATTAATTTAAAAAAAAAAAAATTGAAGAAAGAACTTCCTTCATATGTACAAGTGCATTCTTTGGAGTTCTATTTTATTGGATATTTTGAAGAGAGCTTTTAGGTCTTGATTTTAACAATGCTACTTAACTGTTTTGTGTATGGCTGTATGCAGTGAAAATAGAGGGTCAAGGCATGGGGCATAATATGCATACTAGATCTAATCTTGTGAAAGTTTTCATGTCATTTCAGTACTTCAATGGAAAAAGGAGATCACTTAAGATTGCTGAACCTGGATGGCAAGGTATTGGTTGCCAATTTTTACTATTAATAATAGAAGATGTATCTTGCATTCTAGCCATATGCAGTCTGCTTCTCATATATGTCATTTCGCTTGGTAAGATTATTCTTTCATATCCCCAATTACTTGTTATCTGTCTTTCGTGTCTCATGTTGTTGTAGATTTATTTCGTCTAATATAAATTATGTGTTCAACGTAAATTCTACGGATTTTACATTTGTTAGAATGTGAAAATAGTGAGCAGTAAATGTTATCTTTAATTTCTTGTTACCTTTATGTCATGATTTGGCATTTTCTAACATGCATCAGTAATACTTTGACCTTTTGCATGAAGGTAATGACCCTTACAGCCCTTTTGAGGTTAGCCAAAGTTTCCTAGTTTTCTAGGGATTTTCATGTGCTTGAAATTTTAAATTTCAGTCTCACTTAAGAGTTGTCTTGGAATCAGTTACTAACAGCTGGTTTGGAAATTTTCTGAACAGTGTCTTGATAATTTCAATGGTAGAGATTATCTGTGACTTTACAATTATGCTATTGTATCTTCTTTTTATTTTTTTTTTGCAATCAGGTTATGTTCTGCATCACCCTCTGATGAAAAGCAAAGAACAACAGTTAGAAATAGAAAATCCTGATAGATGTATTCAGATTATAAATGAAGTTATGGTACATGCATCTACAAACACATTAAGTCAATTCATTTTGTATATTTTCTTCATTGATGCTTGGAAATTGAGGTTAGGAAACAAGGGATTCTATGGATTCTTGATATTGATCTTTTTTTGGGTTAAAACCTTTGTCTATGCCTCTCTGGTTTTTTCTGCAGAATGCAAGATGTGCTGCTGAGCAAACTCAAACTGTTACACGCATAGCTCCAACAATTACTCACATTCGTAGTAATAGCTATTTCCATGTATCAATCATTAGTCAAACTACATTTAATATTAAAGGAACTGCTTTGGCTAGCCAGACCCAGAACTGCCTGCCTTATGTCATTGGTGGGTATGAGTAGATTGTCTGCAGTGGCATAGCAATACCCTGTGTCATCGGTTTCTCTGAATTCATTCAGTCCAACTTTCAAAGTTGTTTCCTTTACTGCTTTTTTATTTGCTAAAATGGAGTCTTGGTACTCAACATAGATCTTTTTCTTGGCTCCTTGGTATAAATGTTGCTTGAAGGATCCTTTGTGGGATTCATCAAATGCTAGTTGTATTGCTCTGTTCAGTTTAATAAATGCAAGATGAGTTCTTTTTAAAGTTGGATTAGTTTTAGAACCAAGTCATAATTTGCCAATTTGGCCAGTCCTTGGCAACCAACGTCTGTTGTCAGTCAATTAATCAAAGCACTGCATTTCCTACTTTGTGGTATGGGGTGGTTGCATACATTTTCACTTGTTGATACATATAAATGCATGTTGACTTTTGCTTTCTTTCTGAAATTTTGTGAGATTCGATATTTCAAATGGCATATAATTTTAAACTGAAATTTCAGGGAAGGATTTGGCCACAACTCAATGATGGTGGGTGAGTTACCACCCAGTGGTGATGGTGATGGTCGGGGTGGAGGCGACTGGTCAAGTTGATTAATTCTTTAAGGATAAGGAAAGTGAGATGCCTTAAAGTTACAAAAGGAGAAAATGAAAGAATGATCGAACTTTATATATATAACAAATTAGATAATTGGTACTAACAACGTTCTTTGTACAGATTGGGGAATGTCCTCAATTGTTTTTGTTCAGATCTGGAAACCAGATATATTATCCACAAGAGCCTTTACTACCAGAGACATCTCTTGCCAAGCTAGATAGTATCTAAGAACCTTAGCATACAATGTTGTCAAATTTTGTTCCATATTTCTAATGTGGAATTTTCCATTTTTCTTTTGCGGGAGAGAAGATATCATTATACGAGAATGTTTCTTTCCTCAGAACTTTTAATTTTCAGGTAAGCTTGTTACTCTAAACATTCGCTATGTTCAATGCTCCTAAACTAGAATTTATTTTATTTGTTTTTTATTTTTTTGCCTATTTCTGTCATTGGGATTCTCATAAGAATTAAGCTCATGATCCCCCTTCATGACATCCTTTAAGCGCTATCTGTGATACTATTGAAAATTGTAGCTTGTGACATGCCATATAAATGTAATATAGGAATTCATATTCAACAAATTTTGCGATTGTTCATTTGTTTTGTCTTATATTGTGCTCAAGGTTGCGACAGACAAAATATGAATGAAAATGTGGAGAAAAAGCCTCCAAAGATCAACCTAAAGCAGATGGACTGGATGATAAAAAGAGCAGAATTTAGTTTGGTTGATTTAAAGCACTCTCATTTACTTGTGTCACCAAATTCACAAGGGAGCTATGACAAAGTGTAAGATGGAAGAACTGTCTTTGCTTGCCGACAACACATGTGACGTCCTTCCGTTGTCAACAACATCAGAATTCTAGCCTGCCCCCTGGAGGTTCCATTGGTACCAAACTCTCTGCATCAGTGACTCACTCCAAGCTCAGTTCCTCTCTATTTCACATGGGGATTAAACCAATGGCACAGTGATTTTATATTCATAGTTCTCCTATTTTTTACTATGAGAATGTACTCACATGTGAGTTTCTTTCATTACCGTTTATGTTGATTTGACTTTGTACAAAAATCACATTGTGCGTTAATACTATTATAGTGCAATATATATTCTATGATACCCTGCCATCCAGTAGCATTTAAACTTTCATGGCTATGAGAACAGAGGAAAACATCCAAAATCATTTGATAATTACTTAAAAAATAAAAATGGTCACAACTTCGATTTGAAAATTGCATAGAACCTGTCAGCTGTCAAGATGTTCACTACAATAAGTAAATTTTTAGCAGAACTACTTTACGTTTCACATATTTGGTAAGGACAAAAGATAAGTTTCAAGTAATACCCTTTAGTGGCAATCACAAGTTAATTTATGAACTCACACATTGACAGCTGACAAGTTTTAAGAAATAAACAGGAAGATATAGTTTTAAACCTCTAGGATTTGCAATGTAATAAGGTTAGGGTTTCCTTGCCAAAAAGTCAGGTTGTCAGATTTTAAAGCTCTTTTATGGAGACACTCATCATTAACTGAATCCATAGTGATTTATACTAATTTAACTTATGTTGAGTTTATTAGTTTGAAGTGGACTAATGTTTTTATCATTGTGAATGACATATATGGTAAAAAATTTCTTGTATGTTTTTTGAGATGAATGAGTTAAATTTACTGAAACAAGATCACGATACAAGAGGTTCAAAATAAGCAGCACAAGCTGAATCAACTGAGCAAACTAACAATACCTACCAAACATCAAAGCTAAACCTGCAAGGCTGCAACAAACTAGGCAGCAACAGAGAAAACGACTCAAAACAGAAAAGACAACACCAGATTGGTATGACATTTTAGTCTTTAAAGATAGTTGAGGACATTTCCCAATCCGAAAAAATAATGCTGTTCATAACAGTTTTCTAATTTCTTCTTTGGATGAATATAGAAAACATACACATACGATTTACTCTTTCACAAATTATAAGCAAATGTCATTTATGTAATTGTGATTATCCTTAATAACTTTACAAATTTGATCTCGTACAAGCCCATCAGGGCACCTTTGTAAATTGCATTTTCCTTGAGAAAGCGTGTGAAAGCTTTTATCTTTTATTCATAGCAGATTATTGGACAGTGCTCTAATGTTACGGGGAATGCTTACACATTGTTGGTAGCTATGGACAAAACCGATTGCTTACTAGGAGTGAATGTACTAATAAACTTCTGCCAATGAGTTTCAACTTGCTATAGACTTTTTAAACTAAGTTCTTTATCAGCTAAATTAATCAAAACTAATCTTACATTATTAGATTTCATAAAGTTCCTTTACTGATATCAAATGGTGATCCTGCTATCTGTTAATTAAAATAATCAAGTTATGACCTAGATGCTCTCCTCTTTTTTCTTCCTTTCTAAAGTGCCCCCAATGCTTCATTTTGTATGGTTGCCCCCCCCCCCCCCCCCTGCCCTCCCCCAAAAAGAAAAAAGAAAAAAAGAAGTGGCTCATAATTCTAACATCATAACAAGATCACACTGTGAATAAGGCAAAAACAAATTCTAGTTCAATTATTATTATTATTATTTATGAATGAGTTAAATTTACTAAAACAAGATCACAGTGTCAGTACAAGAGGCTTCGTTCAGAAAATTCTGAAACAACAAAGTCTTTTTGGGGAAATACAGTCTAACCTCCAAGTTAGGATTCCTACCAAATATCAGGACATAAGATGTCAAAATCTTTTGTGGGAGACACTCATCAGTAACTAAATTCATAATGTTTAATACTAATTGAACCTTTTTCAATTTTGTTGTTTAGAAGTGGACTTCATTTTAATCAACATGAATGAATGTTGCATATGGTAAAAAAATATCTAGTTTTTTTTTCCTTAGATGAATGAGTAAAATTTCTTGAAGCAAGAAAAACCATACAAGAAGTTCAAAAAGAAGCAACAAAAGCTAAATTTATACATCAAATTAATAACACCTAACATATGTCAAAACAAAATCTGCAACAAACTAGGCAACAAAACTACAGCAGCACAGAAAATTACTCAAAGCCAAAATGGCAGCACCGCACCATACACAACATCTTAGTCTTTAGAAATAGTTGAGGACACTCCATAATCAGAACAAGAAGCCTGTTCAATACAGTTTCTATTTATTTATTTTCGATGAATAAAGAAAGAAAACATATACATCTAGTTACTCTTTCACAAATTATACGAAATGTCATTATATAGAATTTTTAGCTATTATATCAAAGCCATTACATGCGGTCATACCAATGAAACACTTAAACCATTCTAAGGACAACAAATACAATTCAACTAAAACATCACTCTTTTGCGTAGCATAAGTTTGATACAGAAAAGATTACAAATTGTAACAATCTTGATACAGAAACAATAACACATTACAACAATATAATGACAAAGGCAACAATGAATGGGAGAAACAACTACTTATGTTTTGGTTGGTGGAGAAAAGAGCAGTATCTTGTTTGATCTGGCTCATGAAAATCCTTGAAAGATTGGCATTTGAAGCTAAGCCTACAGTATTAACAAGAGCAATATAAATAAAAAGTTAAATGTAATAAAAAAAGAAAAAAGAAAAAGGTCTATAATGTGTGAAAGGAGGAAATTCAGGCTTACCAACAATAATTCATAGGCAAGTAAAACTTAAGCACTCAATCATCTTTCCTGTCCACAATAAACAAACTTGGTAATGTGAATACCAACATTAGTAAAAGAGTTGTCTACAAATTAGAATTTGAATAATGCTTGTTGTCCAATTATTGCTTCATGCTACTCACAGTGATATCTATAAAATTCTTGATTAGTTTCAAGCTAATTGTCATAATAGAAGCAATTTATTTGTTAGAAGCAGTAGTATAAGAAAGAGGAAAAAACAGGGAAGGGGAACCATTAAATTTTCAATATGTTTCCAACCAGAAACAATGTTTATGATCATTTTCTGGGTTGAAGCTGGTTAACAAAATGGAGTAGTGGCTTATAAAAAATGGTGCTTGTAATTGTTTGCGTGAAAGACTTTGGTAATTTACAGTAAATTTAATAGTCTAATAATGAATAAGTGGGTGGGCACATACTTGTAATTTTCTGAAAGTGGTGTGGGCACTTCGGTCCTCCACGAATCAACTTCTTAGACGCTTTAACAATTCTGAATCACCAAGGTTGTACCATTTGTAGTGTTCTCCACTAGTCCTATAATAGAATTTGACAGAGGAAATATGCTTGACTTTCCCAAAATTAGGGCCTTCATCTGGTTGTAGACTAAGAACAAATTCGGTTGGCATTTCTGCAAAAAACAGTTCTTTGAGGCTTTTCAGATGGTGGATGCCAGAGGGCACCTCCTTCAGTTGTGGGCATTCTCCAATTTCAAGAAATTCAAGAAAAGGCAGGGCACCTTCATCTATTATCAGCCTATTCAATCCTCCCAATTTTTCAAAGCTTAGGTACTTGATTTTCTGGAAGCTTCTTCCCTCAATATGTAATTGCTCACCTCCGTATCCATCGTAAAGCGAAAGACGCATCAAATTAGGCAGAGCTTGAAGGACCTTTAATGGATCTTCCATTAATTTTGACCACTCTAAAATAATTCCAACTATATTCTTGAGTTTGGGAATCCATTCTGGCAACTTTTCTAGTCGCCCATATAGGCAAAGAGTTTGTAGGAGGAGAGGAGGAGAAGGCAGTGATTGCAAATTAAGAACTTCTTCCTCACTTATTGCATAAATTCCCAATGATCGAAGGTGGCTCATTTTCTGTATTGCAGTGCATAAATTCATCCCATTCTCTCTCTTCAATTTAGATATCGTCAACTTCCTCAACTGTGCCAAACTTCCCAATTCTGTTATAAGTGTAGCGCTTGTGGCTTCAATATTAACAAGCTTCTGTAAGGACTCTAAATGCCTAATTCCCTTCGGTATCTTTATTCCACGTCGACTATCTATATTGTGTTTAGTATCTCTGTTACGATTGTAGGCCACAAGATATCGTAGCTTACGAAGCCCACTAATCTCCACTGGAAGTTCAGACACAAGGGTACGTTTCAAATCCAACGTCTCTAGGTTGTGCAATTTACCTATGGACTTTGGAAGAATTTGCACTTTTGTATCTTTTAGGCTTAAATATCTTAGATGGAATAGGGTTCCCACTTCTTTAGGAATGTAATCTATAGGAGCATCTTCACAATCCATTATTTTCAATAACTTGAAGTTTGCAAAACAAGTATTAAGAAAAAAATTAGGCACTTCATCCACCTCAAAAAAGAGAATAGAACGAGTTTGGCAACTAGTAGCACTTTGCAGCGGAGTTTTTTCATTATTCTGAATTGAGAGACGTCGAGCAAGTCTATTAAAATTTGGGTAGTTTTGCATTGAGACCAAATGAAAATCCAATTCCTTTGACCTAGAAAGAATGACCTCAAGCATCATATCGTGAATTCGACAACTTCTAGTCTTGCCAATAGAATCAACTTCATTCACTTGAACCAAGCTTCTGTGAATAAGCTGGTTTAAGTAGCCTTGTGCAACCTCTTCCAATGTTATCCCTTGCATTTCTTTTACAAAACCTTCAGCAATCCAAAGTCGAATTAGCCTTGCACAATTAATGTAGTAATCCTCTGGAAACATGCCAAAATATAATAAGCAAGCTTTAAGGTTGTAAGATAGATCATGATAACTGAGGGATAGAATTTTGGCAATATTCTTCAAATGAGGATTACTTTTTAGCTCTGAACTAAGACTATTATGAAATTTGAGCCATTCATTGAAAACCTTGTCTTTGGTTGACAAAACACCCCCTATAGCAACAATTGCTAGTGGCAACCCTTCGCATCTTTGAACAATAGCACGTGATAACTCAACTAAGTCAGGAGGACAATGCCCCCCTTCATGTTGAAACACCTTCTTGCAAAAGAGAACCCAAGCTTTTTCTAAAGGTAGAACTGGCAGTTTATACGAATGATTAGATGGAGCGACATCCTCATTTCGAGATGTGATTAATATTCTACTGCCGTTTTCATTTTTAGGTAAAGCAAGTTCTATGTAATTCCAAAACTCTTTTTCCCATAAATCATCAAGAACTATGACATACCTATGCTCATGTAAATATCGCTTTAATTGCTCCATTAGTGTTGTTTGTTCCATTGTGTCAATTTCAACAGGAATAGACTCCTCTCTCTCCTTGTAGAATTGCTTTATCATTTTTCTTAATATCTCCTCTATCTTGTATGATTGAGACACTGTGATCCAAGCATGACAATCAAAGTGTGTTTTCACCTCATCATTTTCGTACACTCTTTTTACAAGAGTGGTCTTACCAACCCCTCCAATACCAACTGTTGAAATCACCATGCGATTCAGTGGTCCTTCTACTAGCCAATTTATCAATTTGTCCCTATGAGACTCAATGCCCACAACCTCTGCTTCCTCAATGAGAAGGGCTGCCATTCGAGGGTCATGCCATGTAACACTTCTAGCATTATTGCTTGGTCCCCCTTGCTCTATAGTGTTGAAGTGATAGCTTACAGCCATCTCTCTCTTTTCCTTGAGATTATTGCTTATGTCTTGAATCTTAGAGGCTATAACATATCTTGCTTTCAGTTTTTTGGCAAATTGAAAAAAATTCTGGTGAAAATGGAAGCATTGCTTTTTCCCAAAAGGTTGTTTTGCAAAATGAAGTATGTATTCATCAATGACATCTTCTATCTGATAAGCTTCTTCCCTCACCTGTTCCACCCATGTTTTCACAACGTTGCCCATGTCTTCATCCCTTTCAGCCCTTATATCTGCATCTTTCAAGAAAGACTGAATAATCTCCAATTGACCTTTGATGCTTGTAACTTTGCTTTGGAAACCCTTCCGCAATCTCACTTCTTGGACTAACAATGGTAACACATGCTGTATAACTATACTGACTGTAGTTTCTGCCATTTCTCCTCCCTTCTTTTTCTTTAATTAATAAGTAGGCACTCCTAAAAGAAAAAAAAAATCAATTATGCATGTAATTTGAGTTGAGTGCGCCGATTGCCTGTAGTCCGTAGATATTACTACGCGTACAGTTTTTAGCCATGGTGGTTACTGATTTATGCATGTAATGTAATTTATAAGGTGTGGAGTTGAATATAGCATTGACTATTGATGACTTGGTTATACAAGCCGTTACTCTGTGCCAGGTATGAAAAAGTTTATTAAATAATATTTGACATATTTAAATAAATATCAATAAATAAAGATGTCAAATAAAATATTTAATGAAATAGATGAAAGAAACATAATTAAATTTGAATTTGTTTAAAGAAGAATGAATATATTATAATTTGAATTTGTTTTAATTTATGTTGGTTTGTGTTAGTTTGATAAAATAATAATTTTCAATAATTAGTTTTAACTCATATATAAAAATTAAAATATACATTTTATAATTTATCAATCCCTCGTGAGGAACGTGATATATAGTCAAAAGTCAAAACCCAATATCTAAAGTAAACATAAAAAGCACAGCATAGAATTTAACTTCAATGAAATTGGCAAGGACCTATATATGTACCCAACATACTGTCATATAGGTTTCTCAAAAAAAAAAAAAATACTCAGTGTTATTGAGTCGTCTCACAATGGTAAAGTGTGATATTGAGAAGGGGTTTATCACTTGCTCTGCGATACTAACTGCCGCATGCAATTTTGGTGTTGGCGTGTGAGTGTATTCCCTTATCTCATCCTCCTTCCCCTATATGTGTGTGTGTTTAAAATATATATAAATACCTTATAACCGAAATTTTTAACTTTTTGTTGACATTTTCACAATGTGCAATATAAGCTTTAGTACTCCCACATTTTCCCAATTCATTATTATTTTCTTTATTTTGTTTATGTTTATTATTTGGTTTCTGTATGATATTATGCGCAACTGGATTTGTGAAAGGATTCAGCTTCCTCTTGAAGCAACATTTGCAAAATTAGATCCAAGCTTCTCTCAGTCTTTCCACGAATTCTACCGTCACCTTTCTCCCTTTGATTCCTCATCTTTGAAGCATGGTTGTCAAAATCCCGATTTGGATCCTACGATTTTATGATTATTTTAGAAGCACTACGATTTGAGGTAGTGCTTCTAAAATATGGTACAAGACAAAAGACAGTTCTTTGGATTGAGGATTTTCAAAGGAAAGTTTTAAATTCATCATTTTGATAAATTGGCGCACATTGCACAAGCATCTATGTAGTAGTGCATCAAATAGTTGTATTTTCACGATCACTACAAAGTCTCAGAATTAGTTCAAGAAAAGGGAAGTCACTATCTTGTTGATACATAGCTTAACTCACACTCGATTGATCGAGTTGTGTCTTGAAAAATTTTCAATAGAGTCTCGATTGATTAAGTTTCACGAGTCTAAATCTTTAATCAAGTCCGTTAAGTTGACTCAGAACTTGAAATTCAAACCCTACTTGCAAAAGTATGTAAGGATCATTATAGTTTATTGAAAACAAAAATCCCCCTTATGCATTTAGGGTTTCTTCACCTACTTTCTCAATTCACCATCATCTTGAAGATACTAAGGGTCTGTGTAGTTAGGGAGATTTTAAGGATGATGGAAAGTGGGAGAGAGAAAAGTGAAGAGAAATTGTTTTTGTGGGTATTTGATTAGTGAGAAGAGACGAGCGTAAATTGGTGGGGCCTGAGCATTTTCTCATCAGACCCACCAAAATGCTATCTCCCCAATTTGGGAAGAAAATAGAGGAGTGGGGGGAGAAATGTAATTGTAGTCAAATGACAAAACCACCGCTCCTTCTCATGTGCCAATTGTTTCTTTGTTGTTTTTCTTTCTCCTGGGCGTGATATAACTCTGAACTCTCTCACTTTTTCTTTTTTTTTGTATTTTTGGTTTGGTCAATACAGTAGGGCATTTTGCTCTTCTTCTTCTTCTTCTTCTTCTTCATCTTCTTCTTTTTCCTTGAGTTTAACTAGATGTGATTTTTTTTCCTGGGCATGATTTTTGTATTTTAATAAACTTGGGTGATTTTTTTTTTCCTAGTTTTTAATTGGGCATCATTTATTAATAAAGACATATGAATAAATTTATACAAAATCATTTTTCTTGGTTGAGGTAAGATTTAAGTTCCAACCAATTCTTGGTTCTTAAGGCTCTCTGTGCACAAAGCCACAATTGAGGCTAACAAAAGCAACACTCTTAAAGAAGGTAAATCCCTCTCTATTTCTCAGTTCTCTTAATTCTTTATGGGCTTATTATGTTAATTCCATGTAGGGGTTTTTTTTATATATATATATAAATATTTTCTTCTATCAATCTTTGGGTGTGCTAGGTTCCTACCTTTTTGTTGGGTGGCTCACTTAAGGGTCAAGAGTCAAAAGTAATAAATATTTCAGTGATAATTAGGTGTCTATGGACTATTAAAAGTCCCATAAGTGTGCACTTGGGTTGGAGAGCCATCCGAAAGTTAAGGGATCTGGCTATGAGCATCATTAAATTTGAAGTAGGGGATGAGAAGACCATATTCTTATGGCATGACAATTGGCATCCCATTAGAATTTGGATATAGGGTGATTTATGATGCAGCCAGCAAGCCTGAAGCAAAATATGAGGGATAAAGTTTGGATTTAGAAGCCTGCCAAGTTAGATGACTTAGTTACCCTTTTGACAACAAGCTCTGGCTGCTACTCTTGTGCTGCCACCTATAATGAAATTAGAGTAAAAAGAGTTGGAGGTGGAGTGGTGGAAGAATCTTTGGCTTTAGCTAGCTATTCCTAGACATAGTTTCATAGGATGGTTGGCAATTAAAAGCAAATTACCAACTAGAGACAGGCTAGCTAAATGGGGATATACTAGTGATACTTTGTGTGTATTCTGTAGGGGCTGTATTGAGAACAAAGACCACCTATTCTTTGTCTGCCCTTTTGCTAGAAGAATCTGGATATCCTGTTAAACTAGCGGAAGCTTTGATACCAAATTGTTGAACAAAACAGAGGACAACATGTGCTAAAGATATTAAAAGAAAACTTTTAATTCAAAAATCAAGGAGTCCAATTTTCTTAAGTTTTTTATGCTTATTGAGTTATTGAGAAAACTATAGAATTAAAATTAATAAACCTATAAAAAAAAATCACTTGTTAAAAAAAAAAATTGGAATGTGAAAAGTCTAGGCAATGAAAGGGTTACTTGGGATGTGTAAAGCATAGAGTATTTAAATTTTAGAGGGGAGATGTATATCCATAATTGTGCTCATTATTACAACCTACTCTACAAGCATCCTAAGGGTGTGTGTCTGTGTGTGGGCTTACTTTACAGTAAATGCAATGATTTAAGAGAAATCAACTTAAGATTGTTGATGACCACTTAAATACAAGAGTTTTATCTATTTCTCTTAGTTCACAACACGTTATCAGTATGAGTCTCTAACCAATTTCAAAAGGAAGTTGTACTTCTATTATTCTTCAAACATCAAAGGTTATTTGTGTTGCCTTTTCAATTTACCGTAAGTTTTTCTTCCTAAAATTAGTGATTATCCTATTTCTTTATTATCAAGTTTTATACTTATGTTTTTAGTGATTATTTTAACCAATTAAAATTTTTTGGGATTCATGTTTTATATATATTTTGTTAAAGATGGTTAGTATGTTACATGTATCAATTACCTTCGAATATTATTTATGTGTAGTATTCTTTCGTTACAATTTTGTATAATAGAATTGTTTGTTTGTTTAATTACTTAGGTAATTAAATATTTGAAATAGATGCCAAACCATACAAAACTTGAATTTGATACCTTGACATCTTTGAGAACTTCTTATATTATTATTATTATTATTATTATTATTATTATTATATAAATACTAGTTAGACAAACTAAAATGGAGAATTTCACGATTAAAAATTTAAATATATTTTTTATTTATTTCAAATAAATTTATATTTATTTTATTAGTAAATACAATATTTTATATTTTCAAAATATAAAAATATTATATATAAATTTGGTAAAATTTTAATATATATTCAATTATTCTTATTTGTAAATAGATCCCATGTATGTATATGCAAGCATGACTTAAGCTAGTATGAGGGAATAGTGTGGGCCAATACTATCCATTTAAGGTCTGGACATAATTGGGCTAAACCTGGGACATTAATCATAGCCCAACCCAACTTTAAATTCGTCCCAATTAAATAAAACATAAGAAAGGAAAGCAAAATATAAAATCAGTCATCACATTCACCGCCCTTGAAATTGTATATTCTCTCATTACCTGTTTGGTTAGCGAGAAAACTGAGAGAAAAACACGAACCCAGCAGGTAAATATCTCAATTTTGCGGTCTTGTTGGTATCTCTGTGCACACAGCCAATCCTGAGGCCAACAGAAGATACAATTTTACCCAAGGTAAATCTCTCTCTCTCTCTCTCTCTTAAAGTTTCTATTTTTATTTTTTGACGATTTCTTCTCTCTTTATGTGTTTTGTTTTAGTGAGAATCTTCAATGACTTTGAGACTAGTGAATACACACAAATTCTAAGTTTCACAATCTGAGTGTCACAAATTTTGCACAAATTCTAAGTTTCACATTGTTATTTGTCTAGTAAGTAATGTATCAGGGTGTTTTGTAATCAAAATGCAAAGCTGTATGTATGACTCTGAATTTGTTGTTTAATTTTTTTGAAATGGGTTATTGATGTTGAGCTTATGTATCGGGTTAATTGTGCGATTGAGAATTTTTATTTTTGGGTCTCAGAATTTTTTTTTATTCAATAATTATCTCAAAAAAATTGCAAGGGTTTCTCATATTATAGCATCGAAATAAAAGACAACCTTTTCTATTGATATGTACTGAGCGATCTTTTGGGAAACACAGAGATAAGTGTTAGCTACATTAGACTATTGGCAGTTCAAACATTGGAAAATTCATAGAAACTTGGAGGCAAAAAATTGGACTAATATAGCTAGGATGTGGTTTTTTTTAGTTGAGTTGTAAGGTGTTATTTTCATCTTTCGATTAGGAATGGAGACCCCTAGCTAGGTGCTTTTAACCTTAGGGACTTGATAACTTGCATGAACAAACTCTTTTGCTACAAGAGCAGCAGTGAATCACTGTTGTTCTATCTAATTTACTCTCTGTTTTAAGATAATTAGTTCCCAACAGGAAAAGGGGTATTCTTCTTAATTTGAGGTTTTTTTTTTTTTTTTTGGTTGTAACATTGTCTTTGAAATACACACCCTTACAATTTAATCCAAAGCTTGATGGGATTAGTCATGTATAAGGGTGTTGGACAAAAACTATTCCTATTTATAAATGACTCTTGCTGCTGTATGACCTTTGCTTCCCTTTTATTTATTTTTATTGGAATGATTTTAATTCTATTATATATGAATTTATAATAATTATCTTTTTTCATATCACAAGCAATGGCAGGGAATGTAACATTTTTTTGTCTGCTTGTGTATAACTTTTTGGAATATAAGTCTACTATTTTGGATCATCTGATTCGAAATGCAAATCTACAGGATACCTAATTTAGGATTGATCACAATGTCTTTTATGTTTCTTTTTCCCATCATTAATTTCATCAATATTGTAAATCTTAATTTACTTGATAAATATTTTTTGTTTCTTGTCATTGTGTGAATTCTGCTCTAGCAGGCTGCTATTTTTGCAGGTGGTTGTTCCACCACAATCAAGATGCTGATGTTGACTGCAAATACTGTTGCCACCCTGCCTCAAATACCACTAGTTATACATGGTGACTACCTTCATGTAATCTAGGTTTTTAGGTACAATGATTTAGTGTGTGTTCTTTGGTTGCTAAAGGTGCAAAATAGAGGGCTCTTTTCATTTTGTTTTACCTTTTTGTTTTTAAAACCGAAGATGATATAACAATGACAAGGAAATGTGAGTTAAATTTTATGTTACATATAGCTAGTACAACCCCTAGATTAGTTTGATATAAGTTCTCATTGGACCAAATCAAGTTGGATCCCAACCAAAGATGTTGGTTTACTTGGTTTTCACTTTTTAAGGAATTCATGCTTTTTGCCCCCTGCATTATTTGTTAAAATTATGATGATGAATTTAGAGTGTGAGAGGTAGAGAGAGAATATATGTTTCATTTATTTCATCATTCCTTTTTGGTGTTATTATTTGGACGTGAAATTTTTACTCTTTCAATTTTCTTTTGTTGAACAAAGAGCTTCCTTCATGCTGTACCATATGAACAAGTGCATTCTTTGGAGTTCTATTTTATTGGGTATTTTGAAGAGAGATTTTAGGTCTTGATTTTAACTATGCTACTTAACTGTTATGTATGTGTATGCAGTGAAGATAGAGGGTCAATGCATGGACCTAATATGCATACTATATCTAATCTAGTGAAAGTTTTCATGCTGTTTCAGCACTTCAATGGAAAAATGAGGTCACTAAGATTGCTGCAACGGGACCGATAGGGATTTTTGCCCAATTTTTGACTATTAATAAAGGAAGACATATCTTGCATTCTAGACAAATGTAGTTTGCATCTGATATATGGCATACCGCTTTGGTAACTTCATTCTTTAATATCTCTAATTACTTGTCATCTATGCCTTTTGTGTCTCATACTGCGGTAGAATTTTCTCATCTATTATCAATTGTGTTCAATGTAAATTCTACAGATGTTACATTGTTAGAATGTGAAAACAGTGAACAGTAAAAGTTATCTTCAATTCATTGTTACCATCATATCATGATTTGGCATTTTCTAACATGCAATAGTAATACTTTGATATATTGGGGTTTTTTTTGAAGAAGGTAAATCTCTCTCTATTTCTCTGTTCTGATAATGCTTTATGGGTTTATTATGTTAATTCCATGAAGGGTTTTTTTTTTTTTTTTTTTTTCACTCTCTATCTCTGTGTGTACTAGGTCCTTGGGTTTTTGGGGCTGGCTCACTTAATAGATCTTTGTCACCCCAATCTTAGGATTTTCTTAGTGATTTAGTAGATGAAACCACTTGTTTCTAGTAAATTGAGTAAGAATTTTGAGTAAGAATTTTGAATATAACAATTAATAATACAATAAGCCAAAAGATGCAAGAGAAGAAAAATTCATCATCATGGTGTTTCTGATAATTTTTAAATCAGATTTATTATAAGAAATTCTGCAATTCCTTTTTAAGTTTTTTACTAACAATTCAAGAAAAAATTGAAACAAAATGGGCTCATTTCACATGCCAAGAACAAATAAAACTCGTTTTAGGGTAGTCTCAATGAATGGCATCAGAAACATAAGAGTACCTGCTCTCTAAATTCCACTTCTGCTCTTTAAATTGCACTTGTTTTTCTTCTTGAGTAGGCAGAGCAACAACTTCAACCTGATCACACACGTATGATAATTATTGTCCACATAAAGTATATGTCTAAGCTAATCTTACCAAAGAGCATGAAATCTTACATTTCAGGAATAATTTTAATGGAGTTTCCTTGTATGCTTGGGGCTTAGGAACAGATTCCCATGGATGTATTTTGCTTTACAAGTAATCGCATCTATGGCCAAAGATGATGAAGGGAGATTGTGCCATGGCTTTGGGAAAAAGGAATGGTAATCTGTGTTTTCTTCTTCAATTTTTTCGTCAATACATATAAAGAATGATCTTCAACATTGTGCCAGTTGTTCATTTTGTTTTCTCCTCTGCCTTTCAATTGTTTTTTCTTGAGAGAGCGTGTCAAACCTTTCATCTTTCAATCATTGTAGAAAAGTCAACATTGTACCAATGTTAGTGGGAACGCTTTCACAAAACCAATTGGTAGCTGATGAGTTTCAACTTTCAACTAGCTATAGACTTTTCAAACTATGTTCTCAACCTTCGAAATTAATCATAACCAATATTACTTATTTACATTGGTGGATTTCATAAAGTTCTTTTCTTTTTCTTTTTTTCTTTTTTATCCTGAAAAATTTCACAATGTCGTTTTTTACTGTATTAGTTTTTTTTTTTTAATCTATTAATGAAAACAAATAAATGAAGAGTTGATGAATATTCTTTCTGCCTGATTTCTATTATGGTCTTTGAAAATGTTCTCCCCCAACTGCACTAGTCATCTATGCCATTTCGGATTAGGTGAAAAAAAAAAAAAAAAAAAAACATATGCCCACAAAAAAAGAATGTACCTCCTATATATAATTAGCAGTAGGAACTGCTGAATATTTCGATATTAGGAGTATTATATTAACCAATGATTAAAAAAAACCAACCCCGAATAACATTTGATATAATGCTATCAGGAGGGAATTTATTCTTTAAAAAATGCATTGTTTGAATACATATTGAAAATAATAATAAAAGGAGTTTTCTGAACTTAGAAAATTAGGAGATCATTTGGTAATGTTGTTTGTATTTTTTGAAAATACGTGTGGATGAAAAAGTGTGTGAAACTATATATAATGTTGTTTAAAAACTAAAAAATGTTACTTAAACTACCATTCTAAACTGCCCCTAGTTTTTCTTGGCGCTAGAAAAAGGTGTCCATTAGTTTGTTATCTCAATTTACAAAGTAGAGAGATCAATAACTCACTATCCATGCAGCTCATCTTGTCTGATATTGTTGAGAGCTTAATAACCAAACAATATCGTGGACCCATCGAACTATCTCATTCTCCATCAACTATTCTTATCCTAATTTATTACACGTGGTATCAAGAGCTTTATGACTTGGCAATATTGTATATTTCCTCTTGAAACCATGATTCCATGTGCACGCTAACTTGACTCTGGCTAGTAAAAAATTTTGAATGAAGATTTTTGTGCTACTTGCGAGAAGAAATATTGCAAGAATTTGATCAAGACAAATATGGCATTATCGCAATAAATTTTACGTGGAAGAAATTTTGAGCCAATTAATGAAGACAAGCTTTTCATGGAAGGTACATCCTTTTGTCATAGGCCTTTCATTTTACTAGTCTAGAATCTAGATATAAAGAAGATATTTGTGCAGCTTGCAAGAAGAAATCTTATACCATTTAATCTGGAAAAAAATGGCACTATCCAACTTAATTGAAGGGTTATCCAAAGACCAGCGGGGGTTGTAAATATTTGTATGGACAAATGGAGGAAAGGTAAGACTGACTCAATAAGAGTTGAGGGCTAAGGCGATAACCTAAGTGAGTTATTTTTGTATATTTATATATTAAATAAATAATATTTATTTAACTTTTATATTATCACTCTTTTTAATTTAAAATCTATTCCTCTTGCATTTTTAGAAGTAAAATTGTCAATTAAAATTTTGTATTCAAGTTTGTTAACATCTTCTTTAGAATTGATAACATGACAAATTCTTTTTTATATTTCCTTGTACATAATTTATTTTATGTATGGTTTTATTAATTTTAAATTTGAAAATTTTCCAATTTTATTGATATAGTCAAAAATAAATAAATTGTAGCAATATATGATTTTGGATTAGAATCTAGTGTGTGCGCGCGCGCGCGCGCATAAGTATATCAATTGGATTTTCTTTATTCATAAGACTTTTCAAAACTATAGTTCTTAAAAATAAATTTAAATGGTCAATATTTGATTAAATTTAAAGTATATAACAATATAACTCGATTTATCAAATAATTATAGTCTCTTTAAGTAATTGAATCACTCAATAATCTCAATCTTCATAAGCAAGGACCAAATTCGCTTAAAATCATATATTTGACAAATCATGGAATAATATTTTACATTAGATTTGGGGTGACATCTTTAATCCTTCAATCATAGAAAAATAGTGAAATTGAAATGGGTGAGTCAGTACTAGCATGCCAACTTGCAACTTGCAGGGAGAGTTGGTACAAGCTTTCCTTTCAAAATCATGATTCCACGCACAGCCAACTCTTGACTCTTGCTAGCCAAGAGTCATGAAAGAAGAAAAGTCTAGTACAAATTAAGCAATACAATTAAGGATGGAACCATCCAACAGGTTGTCATGGAATTTAGTCCTTAGTATTGAAAGAAGATATTTGTACAACTTGCATGAACAAAATTTTAATTTTCCACATAGAAGAGCTGCCAAATTTACCTTAGAATTAGTCAATGTAGAATCCTAGAGCAAGTTCCATAAAATTTAGGAAGGAGAATCAGAGTGAAACAGAGACTGAAGTTTCAGATTGATAAATAGAACTAATGAAATGCGGTAGGTTGAATGCTAAATGCTCCTAACTTAGAATTTCTTCATTATTTATTTTTATTTTTTATTTTTTGTATTTCTTGTTTTGAGATTTTCATAAGAATTAAGCTCATGATCCCCCTTCATAACATCCTTTAAGCTTTAACAGCCATTTACCAATACTTTTGGAGTTATCTTTGAAATCTATATTAAACCAATTCAATTCAATTCAATATATATATATATATAAAAGCAGAGACCTCATGCGGTAGAGCATGAGGTTCTGCCCAGTAGAGCCTTTTATAATTAGCTCTTTTATTTAAGCTATCTAGCTTCTTCTTCTTTTTTCCTTCTTTTTTTCCTTTTTTATTTTTTATTTTTATTTTTTGGTTAAAAATTATTACACCATATCTGTTATTACTCCTCACTTCTCTCTCTCAATTTACAATATAAGATTAAAATCACGTTTAAAGTTTCTCAGTTGATTATAAAATAACGTTTCAACTTTTAAGTATGTCTCTTACAAAACCCAAACGTCTCCTTAATTACACAAGCTCAATTATTTTTACCTCTTGCTATTCTGAGTTCTAACCCTTCTCATTTCCATCTCAATCTCCCATGTTTCCCATATATTTCGTCAGACAACCAAAAAACCAATATTTCCTGAACTATGTGGTTGAATCTCAATCTTAAAGGATTTTGTGAATGACTTCAAAAGGTCTCAATTCCACTACGGAGATGTTCTCCATGCTTGGCACAACATCAACTTCAACAGGTCCCTAAATCTCTCACTTTGTTTCTCTAAAACTAAATTTTTATGCTCTTTCTCTTTCTCATCTCCTTTTTTAGAAAAAAAAAAAAAAAAAAAAAGATTATTACCTGTAGCATCACAAAGATTTTTGCTACAAATTTTCAAAATTAAATGAATTTGAATTTTGGGTTTCTATGCGGTCTTTTAACATTTGGAATGATTCCAGGAATATAGGTCTAACCTAGAAGATCAGCCTCAAGCCAAACGGTCGACCTGTCAAGGTAATAAGAGAACCTGCATTTGGGGTTTTTTATTTTATAAATTTTTTATTGTGTAGTTAAATTCTTTAAGAAAACGGTTTGGGTTTTTTATTTTATAATTTTTTTATGGTGTAGTTAAATTATTTAAAAAAGAAATCAGTAAGAAACTTCTTTTTTTTTTTTTTTTGAAACAAAGAAACACAATTTCTATTAATTTGTTAATCCATATCCAGATTTCTATAAATACAAATGGATCCCACAGATCGATGATTGAAGCCAAACGCATAATCTGCTCATGACATATAAAATTTGAGGAACAAATACTTAAGTGTCAAGAAGAAAGTAAAGGCTCAATTTTTTTTTTTTTTTTGTGTGCAGCTAGAGTTGTCCAAGGCTCTAGGTAATTGGCAGTGATCTTAGGTCCCTGACATTAGTCATGCAAGATAAGTGTAGGTACATAACTAGAAGTCTAAGGTAGTGTATTTGATACAACATATGCAGAGGCGTATGTGTTCATGACTTTTGTTGGATGTTGAAGAAGCCAAAAGATTTTCTAATGGTAGTTAATCAAGGTAAATTTATATCTAGTAGTTCAGCAAGGGCCGGCTCGTACAAGCCATTGATGCGGCCACTTAAGGCCCCAAGTGAAAAAAAATGCCCCTAAATTTTAACCAATAGTATTAATTAAGCCAAAATATTTACCAATAAATAAAATAATATTTTCTTATCAAATAAAAAAAATGTTATGTCCACAGCATTTTTCACAATATTTTTACAAACAAATCTTAATAACATATTGTTAAAGGTTGTTATTGACAGCAAAAAAATAATTTTAGTGGTGGGTTTAACTAGAAAACAAGAAGCAACTTAACACCTAAGATTTGTCATAAAAAAATATTTTGAATGTAGCACTTCTAAAAGAAAAAAGAAAAGGAAAGCAATTCACAATATTTTTCACAATAGTAAAGTTAGCAAATTTTTACTAGTTTTCAACTAGATTCACCATTGCAATCACTCTTTTACTCACTACTATCAATCTACCACATCAACAAATGTAAAAAGTTTTGTCAATTTTTTTTTTGTGTTTATAAACTTTAAAAAAAAAAAAAAATCTATGTGACTCATGTTGATTAATAGTAATTTTATGTATGAAACAAGATAACAAATTTTCGCCTTAGGTCCCCAAATGCATCAAGCCTCCCCTGAGTTCAGCCAAATCCCACAAATCAAATGAATGAGTTATGATACTTCTAAGCTTCTGAAAGTGGCTTTCCCTAATAGAATACCTTTGTGGACCTAAAATGCATAGTCAGTAATCTCCAGACCAAGAAGAACCAATTCCCAGAGTTGTAGGACTCTATAATCACTATGAATGGCAACGGAGTAAAAACTAATACTACAAAATCATATATAACTACATACCATAACTGCCAAAAAAAACCCAAGCTAAAGTGTCAACCTTCTATTATGTATGGCTACTGTAGGTGAGGTTAAGCAATGTATTAACCGTTGGTCATTATTATGCAAGAAGTAGAACCCAACATAAATAATGTTATAGTTGGTCTTAAGTAAAAAATTTAATCTCTTAGCCAAATTTCTGGAGCCCTTTGCCATAAGGAAAAAAATTCCTTTTGTTTTATGCATTTTATCTATTTTTTACTGCCTATTCTCTTCCCTACTCAAAAATTTCATGTGTTTTATGGTTGCCTTAGAAATTTTCATAATTTTTTGTTCTAGGTATGCTAGAGCTTGCCAGATGCATATTATCATTTTTTTTTTTTTTGTTAATACTTATGCTCCTTAAAAATTTTATAAAATGAAATGGTTAATCTTAGTTCTTATCCTTTCAATCTTTGAATTTTTTTTTTTATTATTATTATTTTTTTACCTTGGTTGGATCATGGTCCCCAAAGACTCAAACAAATTTCCAAAGATTGCACTATTTGCACCTATCTCACCTCAATCAGTTGTGCATCAAGTGTTGCTCAAAGATGGAGGGTTGGCATGCCTATCTCACTTCAATTAGTTTTTTATCCTCTTAAGTTTTGTCAAGCAGCCTAAAAAACTAGTGTAACTACTGATTCTTTAATTTTTATATTATTATTATAGTTCTAGACTATGAACCAGTTCAAATTAGACGTTGCAACTTAGCATTTGACATTCTTTGAGTATTTTTGAAAAAACTACTATCATATTTTGTCACTACCGCTTCTTTTTTTGACTATGTGAAATTCTTTATGAATTTATTAGTTCTCCAACTTGGATTATGATTGCAATAAAGTTGATTTATGAATCAAAATTCAGTGTCATTTTTTTAAATTTTGTTTCAAGCCTTAACAACAGTGTTTGATTACTACGTAGGCAATGCTTTTATCACTGATGACATATTTGCCCTTGGATTGAAAATTCATGGTGGCAAAAATTTCCCTTATGTGTGGGACATTTTTAGGGTATTAGTTCTTGGTAAGTATTCTGTAAATTTTGGAGAAATACATAGTGAGAGTTCCAAGTAGAAGTCTTGGTCTTGGTGCCAAAGGATAATTTCTTAGAGAATTTGGCCATAGATAATGTGTATTGGAAGCTTCTAGGATGCTAAAAACGCATTATAAATGATTCATTACACTACTATTAATAAGTTCAACAATAGTGAGATATCACTCTTTCATTTTCTTTATAAAGATGGTTGTTGTTAAACAAAAATATCTTCCTTTTGAACTCTATTCCTTAATGATACAAGGATTGAGAAATTATGTGTTGGGCATAATTTGGTGGTTTACATACAAGGCTTTACTACTCTTAGGAGTACTCTAGGGTATATTTGTTAAAAAATCAATATCATGTACCTCCTTGACAATTAGTATTTTTGTTGTAGCTAGCTGATTCAAGAAATACTTGGAGTAATTTACTTCATAATGATTTGGCAATTTAAGGGTGTGTTTTTTGCCCCATTTTGATGAAATATGTAGTTTTGGTATTTATTTCTGAAACCATTCATTGATAGATTTGAGTTAGGTTTCTTCTCCAAAAAAAAAACAATGAGAGTTAGGTTAATACTCACAAACCAAACCGATTATGTGCTCGCTCTCTTTCAAAGGATGTGCAAATAATAATTGTGTGTGTAACTTAACATAAATAATTGAATAATCATGAATTGATTCATTCAATACATACATATTCGTAATTATGTTATGCTTAGTAACTTATGTTTCTTTTTTTATTTTCCTCTTTTTTAATAAATAAGATAGTTTAAGAACCTTGTTTGAGATTAAGAAAACAAATACAACAGATAAAGTTAGCTATTTTCTATTGGGATCAGTAGCCTACGATTGGAGGTGAGCAATGAGATTGTGATGATGATCTACTTGACCAAGGATTGAGCGGGACGAGTATGAAAGGGAATTTTTTAAAGTTTTTGGGTTTGTTGGGTGGTCATTATTTTGATAAATTGGTTACAAGTTTCCTGCATGCAAGTTGCTCAAGCATCTCTACTTGCCCCGGTGCTGACTACAATCGAAGGAAAAGGGACAAATATGAAAAAAAAAAAAAAAAAAAAGTTCGCTACGATATTGTAGGAATTGATATACTATTAAAAAGATTAGAAATTAATAATGTTATCATGATTCATGATCAGAGTTGTTTAAACAATAATAATAGAAAGAAGATAGGGTCCAATTAGAATAAATTGATCTTTGGGCCAAATAGAAACAATTAATGTGAACCTTGTTAAATTTCTCATGCTAACAAATGAATAGCTATACAAATCTCCTAACTACTAATACTCTAGTTAATTGTTTTCGGGTCTTATTAATAGGTGCTCTTAAAACATTTGTTAATAACTATTTTAAAAAAGTTTTGATACCACTTTTATGGTAAATATAAAAAAAAAAATTGAAAAAAAAAATTAGTTACTTTTATTCTTTTTCCATAAAAAAGTTTTAAAAATATTTCATAAACCAATGCACTTAAAGTATCTATTAACTTTTCTCATTATATATATATATATATTTGGAATTGCACAGAGGACAAACATTGGGGACTTGCATGCCCTTTCGAGTTGGGATATGTCTCACTAGAATACTATTGTGGGAGACAAGTTGTCATAAGAAAAATGCAATTCTTGAAGTATAACTAATTTTCTATATTGCTCTTCTCAAAAATAAAAATAAATAAAAAGTTCTATATAGGGGCACTAACCGACAAGGTTCAATATAAATCTTAATAGGCTGATCCAAAGCCCAAAGAGTCAACCCAAAAATTCACTAAAGAGCCATTCCTCATTGCCCATTTAATATCCCTTATTAAAAAAGGGCTCATTATTGTTTGAGGCCCATCTAGAAGTTTGACCCATTAACTTTAAACACTCCCTGCCTTGGACTCCTTGAAGGTATTTTTGTCTTTAATAACTAAGGACCAAAGAACATATTTGCATTTTTGTAGTCTCTACCACAACTTGGCCATGGAAGCAAGGTTTCTGGGTTTAGCTAAATAAAGACCAATGCCTGGCTTATTTGCTTTGGTCTGTTAACTTTATCCCACCAAGTAAGTCCATTTACATGTGACCATGAATTGAAACACTTGACGTGGTTGGAATTTCTCTGTGCTTACAAATAGTATTTGAATAAAACATTTGGGGAGAATTCAAACAAGGACTGATGTGCATTACCATAGAATTGTGTATTATATATAAGTAAAATTTGATTGGTTAGATGTCTCACCTATCACAATAAATGAAACGAGAAGAGTAAAAGCTTTCTAACTGTCTAGCTAATACTAATTTAAACAATGTCAAATTACATTATTTAGCCAGCTATAATGAATTGTCTGGCAATCTATCAAGCTTGGTATGTGCAAACAGTTAATCCAGTCATCATCAATCCATTTTAGAATTTAAAGAAGCTTATTTTCCAGCAATGGTTTCAAAATGGCTGAACCTGAAGCTAAGTACCTAGGACTCCCTATATTCTTTAGTATACTATAAATAAAATGCAGTTTTTAATTATTTATTATTATTAATGTGGTAAAAAGGATTTAAGCAAGAACTTGGGTCAGGAATTCTAAGGTATTAACACAGGCCAGAAGAATTAATCTACTGATTAATTCTTACATACATGCCAATGTATCCTATGACACCCTTTTTTTTCCCAGATGACAACTATAGCTCTTCCTAAATCTATTTGCAAAGCCATTGATGCTTGTCTTAGAAATTTGATGTGGGGAGCCAAATATAGTGGAAAGGGATTGCATATTTTATCCTGATCTTCAATATGCAAGCGCAAGCAAGTTGGGTGGAATTGGCTTAAGGAGTACTTTGGACTTCAATAGAGCACTTTTATACACACTGGGATAGATAGCTGCAGTTGAAAGAGATGCTAAGGGGGTGTCTTTGGTTAAAGGTAAATATCTAAAGGAAGTTTGTTTTTCAAAAGCCTTTAAACCAAAATCATGCTCTTGGCTGTGAAAAGGTATTTGTAGGGGACCTCATGCAACCTGACAGGCAGTAATGGGATTTTGAAAGCACACCAATCTCTTAGGAGAATTCATCTCTCCCCCTTCTTTATTCAGGATAAATTGTCATGAACCTCTCGCAGTTGTGGAAGTCAATCAATTAAATCTAAGCCTCAGCTAGCAGACACAGGCCCTAAACAAGCTTGAATGGAAACACTAGTGGAAGCAAAAAAAAACTCATGAAAGGCACAAATTATTGTTCTGGGGAAAAGCATGGGACATCCAACCTACTAATTTTTTTTTTCAGCGTCAAATGGGGTTTAAAAGACACTCAAATGTCTTTTCTGTCTTCTTCTTTTTTTGTCAGTGCTCCTTCACTATTATAACATGATCTCATACCATAAGGTCTTTGAATTTTGCATCCGTTAGTTCTCAGCCTATTTATAAGTAGATAAAAAATACTTTTCCTATTAGGCATTTTCAAATCATCAATCCAGAAGAAGAGAAATTTATGCTCTGCAGCAACCTCTTTTGATAGAATGTGGTGAATCATAAACCAAAATCTTGTTTGAAAATGTAACCCCTAAGGCCCTAACTCTAGAGAAGCTGCCCAGCTTATAAACAAAAGCTTCAGTTAGCATATGAAAAATTAAGATGCTCACATCAGATAAAATCAACTGCTGTATTCCACCTTAACCAGTTTGGGCCAAAGTGAATTTTGATGCTGCAACCCATCATGATCTAGTTTCTGCGGTAGTGTGTTGTTGAGATTAAAATGGAGATTTTATTTAAGCAGAGTTCCAAGTTTCTTGTAATAACTCTATATATTGAAGCTTAGGAAACTCTTTACAAAAACCAAGATACATTATTTTTGAAGGCAACACTAGCAATGCAATCAACACCTTAAACTAATAACAATTTAACTAAAACATCACCCTTTTGCATATCGTTCTCAAGAGGTTCATATGCTTCATACAGTAAAACAAAAACATTATTATAGCAATACAGTAATGAATGCAGGTATGCAGGGGACTGCCATAGATATAACTGTGTGTGTGTGTGTATTCTTTGTCACACTGCCATTCATTAGCATTTACACTTTCATGGCCAAGAAGAACAAAGGAAAACATCCAAAATTTGATCATTTGGTAAATACCTCATGAAAGGATACAACATGGATTAGAAATTTGCAGAGATACTGTTAGCTGTCAAGATGTTCACTGCATTAAGTAAATTTCAGCACAACAACATTAAATTTCACTTTTTTAGTAAGGATAAAAAATAAGTTCCAAGTAGGACCATGCAGTGGCAATGACAAGCTAATTTATGAACTCATCCATTGACAAGTTTTGAAAAAGAAACAAGGAAGATATATTTTATCAAACTCCAGGATTTGGAATGTAAGATTTGGATTTTGTTGCCAAAAATTAGGTTGTAAGATATTATGGCCTTTAGGGAGACATTATATCTGAATCCATAGTGTTTGATACTAATTGAACTTGTGTTGAATTTATTGATTAGATGTGGACTAAAGTTTTTATCATTATGAATAGTGCATATGGCAAAATTTTATAGTTTGTTTTTTTATTTAGATGAGTGATTTAAATTTTTTGAAACAATAATCACAATTCAAGAGGTTCAAAATAAGAAGCAAAAACAGAATCAACACAGCAAACATTTACCAAATATCAAAAACAGAACCTGCAATGAACTAGGTAGCAATACTACAACAGTGAAAACAACACAAAACAGAAATGGCAACACCACACCAGATACAACATATTAGTCTTTAGAGGTAGTAGAGGACACTCCCCAATCTGCACATATAACCTTTTTTGTTCATAGCAGTTTTCTATTTTTTTTTTTTCTTTGCATGAATAAAGAAAATGCATACATATGTTTTTTGGTAGTTCAGATGTCATACACTTTTACATATAGTTTACACTTTCACAAAGCATAGCAAATGTCATTATATAGATTTTTAAGCCACATCAAAGCCATTACATGTGAGCATACCAAGCAAACACTTGGCATACTTAAACCACTCTAATGACAACAAATACAATTCAACTAAAACATCACTCTTTGCGTAGCATGAGTTCAAGAGGTTCATATGCTTTGTATCGAAAAGATAACGCAATTACAACAATACAATAACAAAGGAAGCAGTGCAGGGGAAAAACAACTACTGAACTTCTGGTTGGTTGAGCACTTGAAAATCCTTGAAACATTGCATTTGAAGCCGACAGTAAGAATAATAGCAATATAAATAATAAATAAAAAGCAATATAAAAATATAAAAAGGAAAATGGTATATAATATGTGAAAGGGGGAAATGCAGGCTTACCAACTGAATTCGCAAGCAACTAAAACTTGATAGCTCAAATGTATTTCCTATAGAAACTTGGTAATGTGAATTATAACATTACGCTCTGTTTGTTTTAGCATTAACGTTTTCCGGAAAATGGTTCATTTTTCAAAAAGCATTTTCTAGAAAACTGTCTTATTTTCCAATGTTTGGTAACGACCTTGAAAATGAGCTTGAAAATATTTTTTGGTGTTTGGTATGCAATTTTTTAAAATATTTCTTGTATAATTTAAAACATGTATATTATGTAAACTAACTAATGTAATCATTATAAATAAAAAACCAAGAATGAATTTGGTTTTCATACTAAAATTTTGACAATAGATACAATCAAAATTAATTAGTTGTCAAATTGTTTGTATATGAAAAATAGTAGGCACATAAAAGGATACCAATAAGATACCAACTTTTTTTTTGATAATACAATAATAGACCAACTTGAAGTAAGTAACTTGTTCAACTTTCAAGAACCTTTTTCTCAAAAAAAAAAAAAAAAAAATCAAGAACCATACTTAAATAAATTATAATAAATAGGTATATAACTATTATAATCAAACTAATTGATTAACAAAATGTGACACTAATATGAACTACAAGTTCAATAGGTATAAAGATATAAGTTTTTCATCCATAATTTTTTTTAAAAATAATAATAATAATAAATTTTTTCTTGAAAAAAAAAATAAAAATTGGACTCAATCCAAATTGACACGCAGCCTTTATCAATAGCCCAATAAGATAAAAAAATATTAAAAGATAAAATATCATCATCTCATTCCCTGTTTGGTTAATGAGAAAAATGAACCCAAAATTTCGTTTCTTAAAATTTTCTCATCCTTTCATGTATTGGAGTTTGTTTTCTTGTTGGGGTGAGTTTTAAGTTCCAACAAATTCCTAGTGCTTAGGGCTCTCTATTCACAGAGCCATGGCTGAGGCCAACAAAAGCAACGATTTTAAAGAAGGTAAATCTCTCTCTATTTCTCTGTGCTATTAATGCTTTATGGGCTTATTATGTTAATTAGCCTCGAACCTGTGCGTTGCGCATGATAATTATTTTATGGTGGTTTTATTAAAAAAATTTAATACAATTTAAACTAATTTAATAAAGAGTAATATATTTTGTGATTATAATTTTATTTATTATAAGAATAATCATAAATGTAATATAGGAACAATCATAAATCATAAATTTAATAATTTTTGTCTTACTAAAATGAAAAAAATACAATTTTTCTCAAAAATTCAAAAGGCAAGGTAATGAAAATATTTATTTTTTAATAAAATTTATTTATAACATTTTGTGAATCATTAAAAAGAATATAAAATTTGGAAATTATTATTTTAGTTTTAAACAAATTTTCTCAAACTTATTTTTTCTGCCTACGATACAAAACACAGAAAAAAGTAACTAAAAAATTAATAAAACTTAACTATGATTAATTGGACCAATTAAGAAAACAGTATATTGTTTATGATTTACTAAGGTTATTTTCTTTGCAGAAATTGTAATTTCGTCCACCCAAAACATATTATCAAATAAACAATTATTAGTAAAATCTAATAATTAAATTTCTATATATGCATTGTTATAAAATAATAATAATAATTAAAGTAAAATTGTGAAAGATAAAATTTGTTTCTCATCCAATAATTTTTGTTTAGCCAACCTTTGCTTTTCTCTAAATAAATGGCATTATAGAGTACTTCTAATACAATTATTAAGAGTACTTTGTCCACCACAAATGATTAAAAAATAAACAAAAATGATTAAAGTCTCATAGTTTAACATCTAAATTGAGCACTATAAAAATCATGCTATCAAATTACAGTAACTACCAAATCAAATTATCCAAATCATGCTATGTAGTAGAATAAGATTATATTTTTATACGCTATATTTAATCCTTTAGAATGCAATAGGATAACATTTAACAATCAAAGAGAGAAAAAAAAACAAAAACAAAACTAAATCGCATTAACCAAAAGTAAATTAAAGAATATAAAAAAATTATCAACCTAAAGCGAAGATGTAAGAAAAATAAAAAATAAAAATCCATCCAAAAATTGTGTGTGTGTGTGTGTGTGTGTGAGAGAGAGAGAGAGAGAGAGAGAGAGAACCTTTTTTTGTAAGGGAAAACTATGCATAAAATGAAAAAGATAGTGACAAATTTATAGTAAGAGGGTGTGAATAAGAAGAGACAAAAATAGAGGAAGATGAAGGAAAAGATGAAGAATGATATTAATGTATAGAGTAGTGGGGAGATGAGAAGGTGAGGAAAGGAGAAATGTAGGAGAAGTAGTGGGGAGATGAAAAGAAAAGAGAGAGAAAAATGTTGGAGAAGTGTAAATATGAAATAAAAATAATTATAAGAAAGTGGAAAGAAAAAAGATAATGACGTGAACGCTGACGTGGCTCAACGTGAGCGTAGCAGTATTAAACGCTACGCTCAGCTTTTAGTAATATATAAATTCCATGAAGGATTTTTTTTTTCTTCTCTCTCTATATATCTCTGTGTGTACTAGCTAGGTTCTTGGGTTTTTGGGGGTGGTTCACTTGATAGATCTTTGTCACCCCTATCGTAGGATTTTCTCAATGATTTAATAGATGAAACCACTTGTTTCTACTTCTAAGAAACAAAGAAAGAATTAGACCATGAGAAAATTTGGAGTTCATTGGAGGTAAAAATGTGTAGAGAAGTGTGTTGTTGAGGAGGGACATGAGTTTGGTTATTTACAGGGAATTTGTATATGTGTGTGTGTCTATATATATATATATATATATATATACCCATTAAAAATAACAGCAATCTGGGAGAAATTAGTATCTAACCTTGCCCATTACTTTAGCATAACTAAGGTGCCCACTAAATTAAGTAAGAATTTTGAATATATCGATTAATAATACAATAAGCCATAAGATGCAAGAGAAGAAAAATTCATCATCATGGTGTTTCTGATAATTTTTACTAACAATTCAAGAAAAAAATGGTAACAAAATGGGCTCATTTCACATGCAAAGAACAAATAAAGCAGAATAAATTCGCATTAGGGTAGTCTCAATGAATGGAATCAGAAAAATAAGTGTACCTGCTCTCTAAATTGCACTTCTGCTCTCTAAATTGCGCTTGTTTTTCTCCTTGAGTGCACAGCAGCAACTTCAACCTGACCATAAATGTATGATAATTATTCTCCACATAAATTACATTTCTAAGCTAATTTTGCAAAAGCCCATGAGATTCAAAAGTACCTTTAATGGAGTTTCATTGGGGCTTAGGAACAGATTCCCATGGATGTATTTTCCTATACAAGTAATCGCATTAATGGCTAAATATGAAGAAGGGAGATTGTGCCATGGATTTGGGCAAAAGGAATGGCAATCTGTGATTTCTTCTTCAATTTTTCTGACAATGTATATAAAGAATGATCTTCAACATTGAGCCAATTGTATATAAAGACGGTACGGTCCGACCTGGTTAACCGGAAACCGTTCACTAAGACGGTTCTTTTAACACTCAAGAGAAGAAGAACGTATTTACCCGCCTGGTTTTCAAAACCGTAGACGATTCTTGCGGTTTCAAGCCAAAGCTTAAAAAAAATGGAAGAAAAGAGAAGAAGAAGGTATTTACAGCACCCTCTCACCATTTTTAAGAAAACCTCTAGGAAAAATAAATCAAAACAAAGAATTAAAAAGAAAAAAGTACTATAAGAATATATAACTCTCCGATGATCTGCCTCAACAAGCTACCAGATCCAAAACTTTGGTCCTCATCGAGTTATCGTCCGTTGCAGCCTCTAGTGGATGACCGGCAATCAGATTTCTCCATATCAGTGCACAGTGGCACTGAGACTCTTTCTCCCTTAACTTGGACTGTTGTGTTTTCTTTTCTTTTGCTGAGATTTCTTTGGGTTGATGAAGTCTTTTTCTGTTTGGTAAAGGCGTTTATAGCCTAGTAAATAACGCCAGTCAAATTTGTCTTCTCGCCCACTGTATACCATTGTACCAGTATCTGTTTTGGCCACGTAATTTGTTTATAACTTAGTGTACTAGTCAACTCTCTTTCTTTTCGCTTAAAAAAAATCTTTCTTTTAATTTAGACTGCGTTTGTTTCGACGGAAAACGTTTTCAGGGAATGATTTTCCGCGTTTTCCGTCGTTTGGCACGGACTGAAAATTCAGTCAAACGGAAAATACCAATCTGTTGACCGTAAAAGAGAGCGTCTGACCCGGAAAATTTTTTCCTCTTCTATTTTACCTTCAAATCAATTCAGCCCTCATTTTCCCCTCGCCTGCTCGCTGCCTCAAGTGAAGCTCCAGAAACACAGCTCCAGTCAACCTCCACTCCCTGCCTCAAGCCGGTCCGATCTTCACCCCCGTTCGACGAGCGCCGCCACTCCCACGGTGAGTTTCCTCCACCGTTTCGTCGCAGTCCCCTTCACACACCAAACGCACCCACACCTCCGGCCCACACCCACACCCACACAACCTCACCCACACTCCTCCACAGCTCCGGCCCACTGAACAATGTCGCAGCCCCACACCGCCGACCCACCCATCACATCCCCATCCACCCAGCTCCGACCCACACCTTCGGCCCACACCCACACAACCCCACCCACACACCCCCGATCCCCACACCGCCGACCCACCCATCACATCCCCATCCACCCAGCTCCGACCCACAACCTCCGACCCACACCTCCGGCCCACACCCACACAACCCCACCCACACACCCCCGATCCCCACACAGCTCCGGCCCACACCCACAGACCTCCGATCCCCACAAACCTCCGGCCCACTGGACAAACCCACACCTCCGATCCACACAACGTCACCCACACCTCCGATCCACACTGGACAAACCCACACAGCTCCGGCCCACCCATCTACAAAACCCGACCAAACCTCCGATCCACCCTCTGCAAATGGTGCTCTGGGTTGACACCGTTTCTGGCTTTTATATATATATATATATATATATATATATATATATATATATATATATATATATATATATATATAATTATTTAATTAAATAGCTATTTAATTATTGATTTTTTTTTAATTATGTAGTTATTTATTAAATGATTGATATCAGAAATTCAATGTTGGTACTCTTACAATTATACAAAATATCAATTGTGCTGCGCTTACAATTATTTAATTAAATGCAATGTGATTTGTTGGGGATTTTATGCTCTTGGTGTTTTTGTTGATGGGTACCTTACTGTTTACGTAGAAAATGTTTAGATTATTATTTAGAGGGGAATTAAACATTTTATGGCGGCTCATAATGGTTTTGATCTCACTTGTTCAAAAAAAAAAAATTACTATAGATTGCTTGAATTTGGATTGTTTTACTGTTGTGATTGTTTCTATATACTGTGTACTCAATATCATGTTTGTTTGCATACCTCTTAGACCACAATGTTTGTGATGTTTAGATGAAGAAAAAAATCAAAGCAGCAGTTCTTGCCTCAGTTGCATCTGTCCTCCTTGTGGGGGTTGCGTTGGTAAGGAAATTGCGACGTAGACGACTGCCTAGGGCGCCTTATGTTAATCATGCAGCCGAAAGAGAGCATTACATAAATAGTATTCTGCATGGAAGTGAGAGACTTTGTGTTAGTCAAATTAGGATGAAACCTATAGCTTTTCACCACTTATGTCACATCCTCACTGAGGGGGAGCACATACGCCCTACTACGCACATGTCCGTTACGGAGCAAGTGCTAATTTTTTTACACATTATTGGTCATAATGTGAGGTTTCGTGTAATTGGTAGTCGGTTCCATAGATCAACTGAAACTGTCCATAGATACTTCAACGTTGTCCTTAGGGGGGTCCTGAAATTATATAGAGCTCTAATAAGACTGCCTACCGAAGATACACCCCCAGAGATAAGGGATAGCAGAAGGTTCTACCCCTATTTCAAGGTAAATATTAAGACTTGTGTATATGTGTAAATTGTGAAAGTTTGTGTAATTCTAAATCATTATGTTTGTCGAAAATTAGGATTGTGTTGGAGCGATAGATGGTACACATGTTCGTGCATCTGTGCCACCTGAGATACAAGGAAGGTTTCGTGGTCGCAAAGGTGGAACCACACAAAATGTGTTAGCTGCCATTAGTTTTGACTTGAAGTTCACTTATGTATTGGCTGGATGGGAAGGCAGTGCACATGATTCACGTGTGTTAAATGATGCATTTGCTAGGCCACGGGGATTTTCAATTCCCTCAGGTATTATAGGATGACTTCACCTTTTGAGTTTATTAGTTTAATAAATTTTGTGCATTTTTCGAAGCATAGTAGTAATTTTGTTTTATTTTTTAACATATGTAGGTAAGTATTATCTTGGTGATGCTGGGTATGGTAATAAAAATGGAATTCTGTCACCCTATCGGAGTGTGCGATATCACTTGAAAGAGTTTAGTGATCGTCCTCCTGAGAATGAACAAGAATTGTTCAACCTCCGACACTCTTCCTTGAGAACTACCATTGAGCGAGGATTTGGAGTGTTGAAGAAACGTTTTCGAGTGTTGGATGCAGAACCATTTTGGTCTTTTGAAACACAAGTGAAAGTAGTGTTAGCATGTTGTGTGATTCATAATCACATTATGGGGGTTGATCCTGCTGACTATATTATGGAAGCTGCAATGAACCAAGTAGAGGGTAGTGGCTCCCAACAAGAAACACAGTCACGTCGGGAGTCCCTTGAAGACAGTAGAGTGTGGAATGCTAAGAGAGATGAGATATGCGCAGCTATATGGTCTGATTATACCAGGAGTGGAGAGTAGAACTTTATTTAGATTTATGTGCTTGTCATATGTACTATATTCTTGTTTTATATATGTTTAATCTATTTACTGTAGACTTCTGGTGGTGTAAGGATCATTATTTTCAGTAGTTGTTTCGTTCTGTTGTTCACATCTATAATCATGGTTGTATGTGTGTTTGATTTGTTGTTCATATGCACAGTAATTTGTGAATGCTACTTGGATTGTTTAAATGCTAGTCTCACTATGCAATTATCATATGTAGTAATGTCGAAAGGGAAAGAAAAGGTGGGTAGTAAGCAATTTCGATGGTTGCCACCAATGCACACAACGATGCTAACTGTACTTGCCGAAGAGGCCATGAAGGGCAACAAGCCCTCGAACACTTTTAAGCCCGGGTCCTTCGCTACTGTTGCCAAGGCGATAACTGAACAGTTTGGGGTCGAGTGCCATGCTGGGTATGTTGAGAATCGAATGCGTACTTTGAGGACAATGTGGACTACCATTCAAACTCTTCAAAAGAAGAGTGGGTTCGGTTGGGATGATAGCTTAAAAATGATCACGTGCGATGCGAAGACGTACCAAGAGGAAGTTATGGTATGGCTTTCAACTATATTTGTGCATTATATTTTCTATTGTTCTTATTCCATAAATCATGGATTATGTCTCTTGTGGTAATAATAGCTTATACTTGTTTATCATTCACATAAATCATCTAATGACATAAATATTGAATTGAATATTGAATTTATGAGTGAAGTGATCATTGCATTGTTATTGTATGTTCCTGTCTCCCTTATAGGCGCATCGGAAGCATGCTGATTTTTTGAACAAAAAGATAGAGTTGTATGATGAGTTGGCCATTGTAGTGGGTAAGGATTTGGCCACAGGAAGCTTTGCTAAGTCATATGCTGATATTGACACAGAGCATGACAATGCAGAGAGCACTGAGATGGTGGCTGATAATGGGGAGGAGGGTGTGGTGGATAAGGGGAAGAATGTGGTAGAATCGTCCACCACTGGGTCCACACTTTCAAAGTCCCGCAAAAGAGGCCGTGCAGCTCCCTCTGATGATAGCGCTCTGACTGATTTGTCTGATCAGCTTAAGGAAATTGCCGTGGCCTTGAAAGAAATCAGTCGGGGGCCTATTGATTTTAATAGTCTTTACTCTGAGGTGATGGCTATGGCGGCGGATGGGTATAGCGAAGATCTGCTCGCAACTGCCTTTGACCATCTGTGTGAAAATAAGAAGGTAGCTAGGGGATTTCTGGCCAAGACTGCTAAGTTGAGGAAGCTTTGGACGGATAGTTATTTGTTCACTCGACTCTGACTTGTCTGTGTAGTGCTGATTGTGATGGTAGGGATTGTGTGTGATGTAGTACTAGTATGATCCTAACATTGTATGATATATGTGACAATTATATTATCGGTAAGCAGCCTATGTATGTATTTGTAACCTGTAGGATGTGAACTTTTTTGTAATATTGGGACGATACAATTGCCCAAGTTATGTGTGGTGACTTTAAGTATGTAGGGCACATGTGCACTGTTCAGATACCACTTGTAGGTATCAATTTTGTATACCATGGACTTGTAATGGTGAACATACATTATGTGCATTTTGATATAAATATTACCACGTGATATTCGGATGCTCTTTGTTGATGTTGAAGTCGATGATTATTTTTGTGATGTTTTTTGTAACTGTTGAAGTGGATGATTATTTTTGTGCTATTACAGGTTCATCTAGGCAATGCAGGTTTTTATTTGTAAATGCATTTTATATTTTCCGTAAAATGTGTGAACAAACCAAACATGGAAAAATGAATACAGTAAAATGAATTTCAGAAAATGCCAAACAGTGGAATTTGTTTACTGTCCTTATTTTCCATGGTGCAACCAAACAGCATTAGTACATTTTCTTTACGGGAAAATATTTTTTCCGGAAATGATTTTCCGTCCGGAATTGATTTACCGTCGAACCAAACGCAGCCTTAATTTATTATATTTAGTTTTGTGCTTGCTTAGTAGGCAGTAGCTTTAAGAGCTTTAGGCTTCGTCAAGTCTCCTTTTTAATGTGTTAATAATATTTTATGTTACATTTAAATTTGAAAATAGTGGTTTTCTATTCAGTTACTATATTTTTTTGCAAAAACATTATTTTAATCTTTATATTTTTGAGTCATGGTCAATTTAGGATAATGGTTAATTTGGTCCCGTTATTTTCAATTTATAATTAATTTAATCATTATTATTAACTTATTAATGAAAAATGCTCACATAACAAATAGATTGCATTGTTGACATGCTGAATATTAAAATATTAAATAAAATGCCGATGGTTCTGAATTTTAGTGACCACCCTATGCTTACGTGGCAAAAAAAAGCCCTATCGGCTTTTTTTTTTTGACAATTTCGTTAATCGAAAGATAATTTCATTTTACTTCTACTCAATGTTCTTCATTGTTCTTCCCCCGAACCCAGAATCTGCAGTTACCTCATCATTTACTTTACCAAATATTTTTTGGCTCAACACCATTCATTGCTCTTCTTCCCCAAGCCCAAAATCTCTAGTTGGAGAGTTTAACCAAATCTAAACGTTCTCACAAATTATAAACTACAAACCCATCTTCAGCAACTTCGTGGAGGAGCTTCAACGTTTGCAGCAACAATTAACCGTTGACATCTCATCAATCAGACATTTCGTTTAGTTTTTCTCTTGTTTTCTCAACAAATAAACAGAGGCTCACTCAAATACACATCCAAATCAAACCCATAAATCAACCCGAACCAAACCCACAACCAAATCAAAAAATCTTTTGTTGTAGTACCCAGTAGATTCGTCATACAGCGTTGTGTTACTAGACTGTTTCTAAGCTCCAAACACCAAGCGATGCTTTTGGGATGAGTTTATACCCAGTAGATTAGGGATGGGTTTCAGTTGTTGGTTTAGCGCCTTTAGTCGATGGAGGTTTGGTGGGTTGCTTGTGGGTCTCGAATGGTTAGCTTTTGGGACGAAGGTGTTAGTTGATGGTGGGATTTTTTATTCTGATTTTGTTTGAGAGAGTGGCTTAAGACGAGGGAGATAAGATAACCACGAAGGAAGGAATTGATTGTGCTCTATTTCCTTAGGAGACAAGTGGCCTTTTTGGTTTCAACTTTTGACATTAAGACTTAGAGTGAGTTTGGTTAGGCTTTTTGAGAGAGTGCATAATGAAAAAGTGAAATTTTTAAAAAATTCATAATAAAATAGTGTTTTTTGAAAAAATTGAGTGTTTGGTAAAAACTGTAAAAAAGTGCTTTTTGAAAAAGCTGAGTGTTTGGTCAGTACTTATAAAAGTGGCAGTTTGAGTTATAAATTACTAAAAATGACAAGATATATAAAAAGAGAATTCTTTGTTTTAATTACCTCTCTTAATGCAAGTTATGAACACAATATTTTCACAAAAATTTCACAATAAAGTTAATATGACAAGTTGTTAATGGTAGGAAAAAAAAATAATGTCACTAGTAGGTCTAGATAAGAACCAATAACAACTTACTAGGTAAACTTTATTATGAAATTGTTATAAAAATATTCTATCAATAGCACTATTTTTTTTAAAAAAAAATAATGCTAATTTAAAAAATTTAGAGATATAATAAAATGTCACAATATTTTTACAATATTCTTTATTTTTTGTTATGGTCAATCCAAGTCTAATATTTTATTAATTTATTTTATTTTATTTTGACATATGAAATATTTGATACCTCAACTGTTATGAAAATTTGTTGTGTTTTAACACAATTGTAATTTTTTTAAAGTAAATTTCCATCTCCACGTGTCTCACTCTAGGAAGCAAAAAAATAAAAAATAAAATTTCCAGACCTTTTTTCTCATCCACCCGTTTCTTCCCCCATTCTCATCAAATATCTTTTCTTTTCTTTTCCTCCACTCACTAGTCACTCTCTTGTCTCTTCTCTTCTTCAAGTCTTCGTCCTCACCCAAAATACACAGAGAAAGCAACCAAAACACAAACACACACACACACAAAGAAAAAAGAAAACACTGAGAGAGCGAGAGAGATTTGGGGACGAAATCAATGAAAGAGCCATCGGAGAAGACGAAAGTGGTGGTACGACACCTCCCTCCATCACTCACGCACTCCGATCTCTCCGTCAATGTCGACGAAAAATTCTCCGGCCGTGTGATTCTACTGTGCTTGATCTTTGCGACGTGATTCTACTATGCTTGATCTTCCTCCAGAACATTCCAGTTTCATTTTGCAGAGCTCTTTTTTTTCTTCTTCTTCTTCTTCTTTCTATGTGATTCTGCTGCTTGATCTCTTTTGATTTTGCTATATTCTAATTTTTTTTTCTTTTTTTGTATTTTGAGGAATCCTAATTTGCAAGGGATTGATTTTTTATTTTCTTTAGTTGATTTGGGAATTTGTTATAGATTTTTTTGTGTTTGGATTTGGAAATTTGTTATTGAAAGGGTAGAGGGCAGAGCAGAGAGATAAGAAGAATGAGGAATGGTGTGAAAGGGTAATTTGGTAATTGCCCTGTGAGTCTAACGGATAGATTCAAACGCACACTAGCTTTTTCCAAAATGGAGCTCTGAGCTCCTTTCAGGATATGCGCGTTTCTTCACAAATATAAAACGCAACTTTTTTCAAAAAGTTGCGTTTTGTGCTAAACCAAACGCACACAAAAGGCTAGCTTTTTGAAAAAGTGGCTTTTTGGGCTCAAAACATTGAAACAAATAGGCACTTAAAGAAATTGAGAGATGAAGAGATGGAGATTAAAGGTTGAGGACACTCAAAGAGATGGTTTCAATGTTTATTTATTTATTTTTATTAATGAAATTGTAAGAAATATAAATTAAAAAATAAATTGTTATATATATATATATATTTAAAAAATTGACGTGGCTTTTTTTTATATAAATAAGTGCTGAGGTGGCTACTAAAATTCAAATATATCATCATTTTATTTAATATTTTAATATTAGACTTGCCAACAATGTAATCACATTGCCACGTAAGCATTTTTCGTTAATGAGCTAACGGTAGGGACCAAATTGAAAATAAGAGAGACCAAATTAACCGCTACCAAAATGTAGGGACCAAAATGGCCAAGACTCCAAAATGTAAGTACCAAAATAGTGTTTTCGCCTTTTTATTTTTTAATTATCTATTTTTATAATAAGTAAATCAACTATGATATTTTTACCCAAAAAAAAAAAAACTACTATAATATTGCTATATACTTATATATTTGTTTATTTATTATGTTTGCTTAGGATTTAATATTTCTTATTTGTTTTATAAAAATTATAATATGAAAAATACATTTTTTAATTTTTTTTACTAATTTAATATATTTATTTATTTATATTTAATTATTAAATTAATTATGACATCATCGAGGTTTGATCTTGGTTTAACCTCAGTTCAACCTCGACTCAACCTTAAAAACCTTGAACCTCTCTCTTTTTCAATTCTATAAACGCTCCGGGTTTCAAAACTATGGATAACCCAATAAGAGTTGAGGGCTAACTTTTTATATTATCAATCTTTTCGATTTAAAATATATTCCTCTTGCATTTTAGATGTAAAATTGTTAATTCAAATTTTGTATTCAAATTTTGCTAACATCTTCTTTAGAATTGATAATATGAAAATTTCTTCTTTATATTTCTTTGTACATAATTGATTTTAGATTTGATTTTATAAATTTTAGATTTGAAAAACTTCTTCTGCATAAACACTTTTAAGTAAAAAAAAAAAAGTTTGTAGCAATACATGATTTTGGATTAAAATCTAGTGTGTGTGTGTATTTTAGTATATCAATTGGATTTTCTTTGTTCATAGCAAAACACGTGGTACAATTAATTTGTGTTATGGGTTGATATTGATCCATAATGGGAAATTTGGATAAGAACACGAAAATTATCATAATCTCTTTATTAATTCTAATATGATATGTCACATGGATCTCTCTTGAGTGTTTTTCTTACTATTTTCTCTCTTCCTATATTCTGTGTTGTCCCTCTTCTCTTTCTTCTTTTTCTTTTATATGAGTCATCCCTTTCTTGTTTGTATTTTGTTATTGTCCACCTAGATAACTTCTAGCCTTATTGGGCTCTTCTTTCTTGGTTTTTCATCATGAACGAAGACTTTTGAAGTCGTCCTTACTGTTTAGGTGTCCACCTGGATAACTTTTGGTCTTATCGAGCTCTTCTTTTTTGGTTTTTCATCATGAATGGAGACTTTAAGGGCTTTTCTTACTATTCAAACTTGTCATTCTACATTAAATGTGGTGGTGTTAGGTAGGTGACCTTCATCAATATGGAGACGGTTGTGGAATCATCAAGAAATTTCAGAAAACTACCTCGGGGAAGTTTGTCTTCTCTGGGATCTGTCTTGGTAGCTAGGAAATTTCTCAAACATGACTTTGGCGCAGGGCTGACCAATGATCTAAGGCTTTATGTTCTTTACTAGAATGGGCTAGCCAGATGTTGGGCTTGCTATTAGGCCTAATATTTATTTTATTACCATAAGGTCCAATATTTACTGCACTAGGAATGTGTTCCCTAAATCCGTGGTTTAAGATACTAAACACGTGGTACAATTAATTTATGTTATGGTTGATATTGATCCAATGTGAAATTTGGATAAGAACACGTAAATTACCAGAATCTCTTTATTAATTCTAGTATGATATGTTACATGGATCTCTCTTGAGTGTTTTTCTTATTGTTTTCTCTCTTCCTATATTCTGTGTCATCCCTCTTCTCTTTCTTCCTTCTCTTTTATATGAGTCATCCCTTTCTTTTTTGTATTTTGTTCTTGTCCACTTAGGTAACTTCTAGCCTTATCAGGCTCTTCTTTCTTGTTTTTTCATCATGAGCGGAGACTTCTGAAGTTTATCTTACTGTTCAGGTGTTCACTTGGATAGCTTTTGGTCTGACCAAACTCTTTTTTCTTGGTTTTTCGTCATAAATGGAGACTTCAGGGGTTTTTCTTACTATTCAAATTTGTCCTTCTACATTAATTAAATGTGGTGATGCTAAGTAGGTGACCTTCATTAATGTGGAGACGGTTGTAGATATCATCAAGAAATTTCAAAAAGCTACCTCGGAGAAGTTTGTCTTCTCTAAGATCTTTCTTGGTAACTCGAAAATTCCTCAGACCTGACTTTGGCGCAAGGCCTAGAAGGGTATTGGGCCTGACCAATGATCTAAGGCTTATGTTCTTTACTAGAATGGGCTAGCCAGATATTGGGCTCCCTTCCTCCTTTTGGGCCTATGCTTAAAATAGGCCCAATATTTATTTTTTTACCATAAGGTCCAATATTTACTCCACTGCAAAATCTATAGTTGTTAAAACGTATCATTATTAGATTAAATTTAAAGTGTATAACAATATAATTTGATTTATCAAATAAACTACTATAGTTTCTTTGAGTAATAGAACCACTCAATACTATCACTCTTCACAAGCAAGGACCAAATTCGCTTAAAATTAAATTTAAAATATAATTAGTTAGATAAATCAAATTTAAAGCATAATATATATAGATATATAAAGTATTTATTAATCTTAAATACAATCATAGGGAATAAGATTTGGAGTATGAGAGAAATAAGTATTTTTTTTCTTATGATGATGATTGGCTTCCAAAAATGCATTTAGAGAAAGAGAAACTATATGTGTTTAATGGTCACTAGTTACAAGAATGTTATTTTAGAGAGAGAGAGAGAGAGGCCTTTGATGAGAAGATAGAAAGATTTTCTTTTTTGGTAAATGATGAAAGACTTTTTCAAGTGAGATAGAAAAAGAAAATGTATATCAATTTCTTCAATTTTAGCTAGACATAAATAGTTTTCAAAAGACAAAAATAGATGGATATTAAATATATTTTATTTTAGGTTATAAAAATATAAAATTATATTTAAGACCAAGATTGTGGGGCTTTTTGTATTTGGGAACCCTTACCCTAGGCAACTGCCTAGGCGTTGAGCCAATCCTGGAAATGGATTATGGGTTTCTCTAGTAAATTGTTACCATTTTGAACTTAGGTATAGTAGTTGAATTATGGGAGGTTAGGGGTGGGTACAAATAGGCTCTCAAACATAAACATGATTGTTAAAATTCCACTTTGGAGATATTACAATTCTAGATTTGCTAAACTATTCAGATTATATAAGAATAAGTAATTTTGAAATAATTATAACCAATTGGTTAGACACTTGAACTCAATTTTTTTATTAAGAAAAAATTGCTTTAAAAAGATAAACTTTGACAGGTAGTTTTTAAGGAAACTATGGAAGCAGGTCTGAGAGTAGTGATTCGAAATCATCAGGGACAGATTCTTGCCTCTTTGTCAGAAAAAGTTAAGCTCCCTTCTTCAATTGATGATGTAAAAGCTATGGTGGCTGTCAAAGCTATTTCTTTTGCTTCAGATCTTGGATTCTCTTCTAGTATTCTTGAGAGAGATTGGGAGACAATTATCAAATTTTTGAGGAGTGATGAGGAATATTTTGCTTCTTTTGGCCTTCTCATTTCTTCTTTTAAAAATTCTATAGATGCCTTTAATTATATTTCTTTTTCTCATACCCATAGCAAAGCAAGTAATACGTCTATAACTCATAACCTAGTTAAACATACAAAACATTTTAGTAGTTGTTCAATGTGGATGAAGGATATTTTTTCACACCTTCATAATATATTCTTAGCCGATTATAACTAATTTTCTTTAATTGAAATTTGAAGTATTTCTTCTGCAAAAAAAATAATAAAATAAATTCATTATTGACTTTTTACTTAATCTTTTATAATAGGCTAATCCAAAGCCCAAGAGTCATCCTACAAGTTCGCTAATAGCCCAAACTCCATAACTGGATGTAATGCCCTAAAGAGACATCCATTCTCTTCATTAATATCCCTTATCAGAGAGGAATGAACCAAACTCCAGTTTTCCAGTTTGGGCTGTCCTCATTAAAAGCCCATCCTCGAGTCTGACCCATTAACCTTAAACAAATTTCCAGCCTTAGAAAAAAGGTTTTTGGGCATCGCCCAATAAAGACCTATGCTCTGTTCACTTTATTTCAACCAAGTCTATTGAAATAGATTAATTTGATGTTCAGTTTAAATTTTACAAATCTATACAGTGCCATGTCATTACAATGTTCAGTTTAAATTTTAACATTTCCTCGCCAGGAATTTTTTTTTAGGGGAGTAAACTAAACATAACAAAAAAAAAAAAAAAACTGATAACTAGAAAGGTGGAGGTCCAAATTTTATAATTACTATACTATATTTTTAGGTGTCTTACAAGTAGAAAATGAAATAGTTTAGTCAAAAGTTATGACACCATTTTTGTGTGTATTTAAAGTATATTTTTTAAAAAAGTTATACCCCAACTTCTTTCATAGTACTAAAATAATTTATAACTAAACCAAACAATTAAAGTGAATTTGTATTTGTATCAATACTTTAATAAATAAGTACACATATTACTATATTAAATATAATCATATAATATATCATAAACAATGGTAATAATTTTTTTTTAAAATTTAGCAATAATAATAACTTAATTTGATTACTTAATCAGCTATCAAAATTAATACAAATTAAAATAATATAACAATTGTGAAAAATGTAAACCACAAAAGACATATGATATACAAAATTAAACACAAAACCTATACACAGTTGGATCATTTATCAAAACTAAATATAAAATAAAATAATATAATGTTATAATAGATGCTAGCCGTAAACCACAACAAAACTAATAGAAAGTTGTAGAAGATTCAAAAGGCAAAGGCATAAATTGATGTAGAATATTTCTTTTAGAGTAACATGCATAAACAAAGAGAAAGAGATACACCTGCGTTTGGGATGAGCTGATTTTTTCAGCTTATCTCCACTTTTAGCTTATTTTAGCTATTATTTATGAGTTTTACTGCACTTTTTAGTACTATTCATGGGTCCTACTGCAATATTCAGCTAATTTTTATCTTTATCTACAATACTTTCTGTAAAAAAAATTTAGTTATAATTAAATAAGCTATTTCCAAACGGACACATAGAAGCGTATAGTGGAGTTCGGCTTTGGCTTCGGCTCAGGCAACAATTGGGAGTGGCAAATCGGCAATATGTGGAGGCAAACGGATAATTGTAGGTTAAAGATAGTAATAGTGGCGTAAGGGATAAATTTTTTTTCCTAAATAAATTTGGGTTTTTTTTAGTAAATGACTGATGTTTGAATTTATAAATGACCTGATTTACAAAGGATTTTTCTTTTTGGTGGATAATAATCATAATATTGCTGATTTGGGGTTTGTTAAAATTTTTGTTGTTGTTTATATAAATTTGGACAGGCTATGGGCAACGAATGGGCTGGTTTTTTTTGTTTTTGTTTTTGTTTTTGTTTGTGGTAAAGGGTCTTTTTGAACTAATTTTGAAATTTGAGGGAGGCCCAACGGATTAAAGAGGAGTAATTTCGCAAATAAGGAGCTAAAATCAATCTTTTTTTCTTTTTTTTTCAAAGTCCTGAGGGGGAATTCAAGTAAAATTAGTGAGAATTTAAGGTAATTTTTAGATTTAATAGTACTATTAGTAGGAATTTCAAAAAGTCAGGGGGGCCATGGCCCCCCGGACCTCCTAGCTCACCAAATTCCCATATCACTAATCATTAAATGTGAGTATAAAGGGAAATTTTGATCAGCTAAAAAATAGAGTTTGAGAAGAACATTCACGAAGATTTCAAATCAGGACCAAACAAACAAGCACCTCTGGTTTGGATGATTGACTATAGACGGTGAATCTTGCCTATAATTTGAATTTCATGGAAGCAATGGAAGACACTTCCAACCTTCATTTCTTAAGCGACGGAATGGGAGTGTGGATCGTTTGATGCATATTCACGTGACACATTACTTCTGTATATATAGCAATATTGCTTCATATGAGAGTTTTAAAGGAAAAACGTTGACACAGGCCAGCACATTTCTAAACATATGCCATGATAGAATTTGATGAAGATGTTTTCCTGTCATATAAGGAAAGCATTTTACTTGGAGAGGAGGAGCTCGTGAAAGGGAATTGCAAAATGTGTAGCCTCAAATTTTGGGGTTTGGAGGTGAACTAATTTCTCACCTGAGATCCACTAATTTGGTTAACTAGTGTGTGGATAGGCACCAGTTGTCATTCATGCGCTGATTTGAAATTTGAATTTTTCGCAACAATTTTCCTACTTGTACTTGAATCCAAAGATTCATCGGGAGCTCCGAGATTCTATGAGTCTGTTTGGATAGAACTTATTGCTGAAAATTGAAAACTGAAAACACTATACAAAAATAATTTTTTAATGTGTAAAAATTACTGTTTATTGGCCTAAAATCACTGTTCATGGCCAATGAACAGTGACATATGCGCGTGGAAAAAAAAAAAAAAAAACGGGCTAGACGTGGACGTGCTGTGCTATCCAAACGCATTCTATGTTAAAACGTTTTCTTGCAACTCAAATTTTATATTATAAGTATTTCAAGTTTCACAAATACTTTTTAATTAAAAAATAGTTCTACAAGGACTTTTTAATTAATAAAATATAGATCAGTAAGTGCCATTGTGACACATTTTAAGGAAGTCGATTTTTTGAAACTTGAGTTACATGCAAAACTCAAGTTTCATGAACTTGAGTTATAAAATAATGGTAGATTGTTAAATATTTTGCAAAAAGTGATATATTGTTAAATATTTCACCAAATAATAGTATTTGACTATTTTTGTCCAAGAGTATGAAATAACAAAGCACTTTATACATTATCAAATTCATAAAATAAAGGAAAATGCTAAAAGTCATAAATTAGTTTATAATTTTTTTTACAAACTGATGATGTGGTAAATGGTTATTGAAAAATAAAATGTTAGTAGTGGATCCGAATAAGAACTAATAAGAATTGTTTATATTAATAATTTGTAAAAATATTGTAAAATAATTTGTGACTGTAACATTACTCTAAAATAAAAATGGATTCTCTCTTGTCTCCTTGAAATTCTCCTTTTCACATCTAGTTAGAAAAATCTTTGATTTCAAATTTTCCCTTGACACCATAAGACAATCTTTAATTTTACTGGTTATTTTTTAATTTTGATAGAAGCATTAAGTAAAATATATATATATATATATATATATATATTTTTGGTTGGAAATGGTGTCGTCTCCACTTCAGAGAGTGCACAACTTTATGAAACGGTGTCGCAAGAAGTAAGTGTTTTACGTGTGTGCATCATGAGTGAGATTACGAACAGTCAGTTAGTTTAGGCTTTGACACACGTTGCTCAGTGATTGGTCTTTCCTCAGCAGGATAGATTTCCAAATGGTGGATTTTGTTCAGTGTTTCTGAAATTTAAGATTCAAAATTATGACGACAAGATTTGAATTCAAATTCCACTGTAAAGTAGTAGATTTAATAGCTATAATGAATAAAGACAAAAACTTAAGCCTCTCCAACTAAACCAGAAAAGATATTGCAAATTCAATCCCAGAAATACACTTCAAAGCCCTCGTGTGTCACAAAAATCTTAATCTTTCTGTTAGACATTTTGACAAAAACCTTGTAAGCAATTTCTTAAGAGGTCAATCCTTTAGCTTATGCCAATTAATAGGCCAAGAATGTATTGACCTCTTATGATAAATTAATTAATTAATTAGATAAATTTATTAATTAATCCAATTAACATACAAAATGCGTAGTAGCATAAACATATCACCAACTAAGTTAATATACAGTGAAAAATAAAGTTGACATGGTAATTTTTTTTTTTTTTTGAGAATCATTTGACACGGTAATTTGTTTATGAATTGGAAAAACCTTCAAGACAAAAATCTCACCGGGTGATTTTAAGACCACCACTTCTGAGAATTCACTATTATTACAACAAATGGTTATAAGTAAAAGAATCCCAGTACCTTATACCAACCTACAGTTGAACCCTTACCCCAATAAATAATTGGACTTGTTCTGTAGTGACAGTCTCCTTTTCAATGCATGGCTCCCAGTACATAACTAACCAATAAATGCGCAGATTCTAGTACGCAACTTAATCACCAACTTGAGAAAGATGTTGACTACAAAATTCTTTAGTTCATTAACACGATGAAGATCACGAAGTTACTTGATCACAAAACCCAATGACGTACAAACGCAATAGCTTCTTCAAGAGAAAGATGAACTAGGGCAAATTCTGTCTCCAATCACAATTTGCATGAACAAAACTTTGCTTCATACTTGTGCAATTGTGCAACCTTTGATGAAACATGTACACACGGATTGGAGTAAAATCATATCTGAAAAATTGATTTTCATAAATCTCGATAGATAACTTATCTATCGAGCAGTTGTCGAGCATCAAGTAAAAGTTGCCTTTTAAACCTCGATAGATTCTATCTGTCGAGCTAGCTGTTGAGTTTTAAAACTAGCACTTCTTCACCTGATTCTTGAACAGATTTGCATGGCTTTAATACTTGAATTTGAACCCTTGTTCCTTGAAGTATTAAGCACATCCTAAATCTACCAAATTACAAGTAAAGTGCGTTTTGTCAAAAGATTAGCCAATTCTAAATGACATATGTTCCTAACATGAATCACATACGTCCTAACAATCCCCCCTTTTGGCAATCCGTGACAAAACCACAACAAACAAATGAACATATGAAAGAAGTCATAAATCACTCAACTCATACTCACTTGTTGAATACAATAAAATCTATCATAACACAAACTCTTAAAAAACTTGCAAGAAGAGAGTTGATGGCAAGAAGACTTTGACAACCTGTATTTCTGAAACACTTTAAACAAAACTCATTACGGCATCTTAGTGTGGAATAAAAATAAAAGATTGCATACAAGTAATAAGAAGTATGTACATAAAGAGAGAAAAGAAACAACACATGAAAAGATAGGTGAAAATGTAATAACAACCTCAAATATATATATATCAATAATGAGTACAAGGTTTGCTATCACAAAGTGGTCACAAGATGAAAAGTACATGAACTAAGTATCTAAAAGATAAAGAAAAGAAAATATACATAAGTCCTCACTACATTCCTTAGAGACACTTCTCTTAACAAAAATCTCCTACACTAACTCTCCCCTTAAATACATAACTACTCTCATATCCTAAACTACTTCCCCTTTTTGTCACGAATGACAAAGGGCAAGTAACTTAAGCAGTCATCTCATCATCGTTGGAAGAGCTAGCACCATCATCCTCATCACCATCGCCATCAGAGCCACCATCGTCGTCCTCATCCTCAAAAGTCTTTGGAGAAGAAGTAGGCGACTCAACGAAGCCACCGAGGCGAGCTTGTCGTCGTGCAATACGACCGACACAAGTGTTCACCTGACACAACTCATTGCTGAGAGTGTCAAGGCGAGCATCCATGCGCTGAAGTTGCGCCATAATTGCCTCGAGGGTCACATCATCTGTGGAAGAAGAAGGAGCGGATGTAGATGGAGTTGAAGAAGCCAGAGATGTCGTCGTCTCAGTCCGTGGCTGCTTCGGTCGAAACTGGGCCTCACTCCATCTGACAATCGTCTTATTAATGGCACACATGACAGGGAAAGGATCTGAGACGGGAAAGGAAATAGAAAAATGGCGACGGATCTTCGTGATAGCTGAAAGAAAGATAAACTTATCACGAGTCGCTGTATCCATATATACATCTATGAGGGAGAGAATGAAGTGAGAAGGGAAGTCTATCATGAGGTACTCTAAGAGAAATAGCAAAAATCAAGCACGAGGCTTTGTGATAGAATTATAGTGAGACAATGGATGAAGAACGAATGTCATCAACATGTTAAGAAATCTCGAACCTTTAGCAAAGGCCAAGCAACGGGTGTTTTGACGACCACCCCAAAAAGAAGAAGTCTCACAAAACAGATACATGAGCTCGTCTTTAGACACAGTTCTAAGACGATCACAACTGGGGTAATCAAGATGTGCTATCCTCGGGACGTGGAGCACCTTAGATACAAGATCTGGAGTGACCACAATGCACATACCTCGAACGCGAGTAGAAAAATGAGGTTTTGAATAATCGAATTCATGCATATTAGAGTAAAACTTCTGTATGATCACAGAAGGACAAGTAACCAGGATGCCATAAAGTGCCTCCCAACCCCCATTGTAGATGATAGTGGGAAGGTCAGTATCGGAGAAATCTAATAAGATGACTTGGCGTTCCAAATGAATGTCTCATCGAGAAAAGTTCTTCAAGAAGTCCTTACGGGCTTTCTTATCACGGAACCGAAGATGAGAAGGAGTAGAATCAGAGGAAGATGCCCCGGAATGAAAAGGATTCTGGGACGGAGTGGATTTACAATTAGGTGACATGATGCAGACTGAAAGAAGGAGAAAGAGGGAGACAAACAGAAAAGCACCAACAATTTAATATCAATATGATAGAAAATGGAAGGTACGTATACATGAAAAAATGCATAAGCATGTGACATGCAACAATATAAGCATCATAGACTCAGTCCAATCCAAATCTACCTGCACACAAGCTTGCAACAAAGTAAACATACATCTAAAATGCATGAATCATTGTTAAAATGCAAATGTGATGCAATGCATGATCATTTAGGATTATTTACACAAAACCCATCCCAAAATTTTGCAAAAACCTCTTTAATTTTGAAAAACCCCAAATTTTTCAACAAACCCCAAAAGTTAGGTCACAAAAGATGAAATGCATGATAAATTAATGAATAAGTGACATACTAGATGAAGAAAACTTGATTTGGGCCGAAGATCAAGTGGGGAAAGTGAAGAGGTTGAGTTTGAGGTGTTTGGGAGAGGGAGAGACACTTTTCTGTCAAGAGAGATTGGGGAGAAATGAGAAATAATTCGCCCTGACTCTATATACAGACATATATGCAGCTCGACGGATTGAGAGGTGTTGAGAATTCAAATGCGATAGAAAAAGCTATCAAGGAGCTATCAAGAGCTGTCCACAGCAAAAGAACCTCGATGGATCGAAAAGCTATTGAGGAGACAAAAACTTTTTCGATAAATCGAGAAGCTGTCGAGAAGCTATCGGGACAAATTCTCAAAAATTTCGATGGATTGAAATTGCGATAGCAATTGTCAAGAAAGAAAGTTTAAAAGGCTCGATAGATAGCCTAACTGTCGAGAGGTATCGAGAAGCTATCGAGATTGCTTAAAAAAGTTTTTCAAAGAAGAGAAAAACATAGACATGAATGCAATCAAGTATGCTACTTAACTAAATATCCAAACAACATTTTAAATACTCAAAAACATCTCACAACAAGAAAAATGTCAACCATTTAGATCCAAAACACGCACATACACACATATACACACAAACACACACACACAAACACACACACACATGCACACTAAACAAGTTTAACTAATTTTATATTTTAAAAATAAGTTAAGAAAATTTAGTGAGTATACATTAACACAAGTATACTTCGTGATGGCCAAATCACATTGTACTTGCATATGTATCAAAAGTAGGAAAAAATATTTCTTGTTGTGTGTGAAAAACATCACAAGATTGCATAAGTGTTTATGTTATGATGATTTGAGATATGAGCAAATCAATTCAATTCACACACGATCATAACTGCTTGATGGATTATCACCTTCGAGGTACATCCTATAACTCCCACATCTTCTAGAAGACACGCTTGCAATCATATATAAAGCATATTGATTCTTTTTGCTTTTATTTTTCTTTGCATATTTTTTTTTAAGCATATCATGCATGGGCATATAAGAGAGAGAAAAGAAATACCTAATTATGATAAGTTTTTGACATTGCACTTTTACTATGCTGAAGTATACAAATGTCATTTCATGATTGGCAGGCAACAATGGTGAGATGGTTATTTATGCCTTTCTTTAAGGATTTTCTAGTTTTACCCGTAAAAAAAAAATGATACAAGTGTTAAGTACAAAAGATTACTTAATCTTACTCATCACAAACACAAGCCACAAAACTCACTTGCTTAGTTGTGCATAAAGATGTTTATCTAAGTTATAAGAGATACAAAGTTTAGAAAACTTTGTTTCAATGGTCATTCAAGGTACATAAGTACCAATGTACACAAACACACACTGTTTTTGTATTTTTATGATTTTTTAATTTTTTTTTAATTTTATGAAAAGACAAAATAAACCAAAACTGAAAAAAAAAAAACAAAAAACAAAAAAAAAAATGTTAAGCTAAGCAATGCATAAAGCTAGACTGACTCAAGAACAAGAAAGCAAAACACACAAGTAGTGCAAGCAAAAATAGAGGGAGAGAGAGAAAAGTGACTAAATCACTTGGAGCCTTTTTCTTTCCACACTTTGGAAGAACCTTTCCTTTTCGCAAACCCTTGAACCGGCGGATAAGGGGAAGAATTGCAACCGTTCAAGTTTGAAAGGAACACTAGGGCTTTGAGTAGATCTCCAAGAGGAGCAAGAGAGGATGAAAATTGATTTTGGTTTCTCGATGAGATCATACTGTTGCTCTGTTGAGTGGCTAGCAATTAGGTTGAGTATGTCCGGTTGCTCCATAGTGATGATATAAATGTTGCTTCTTTTGTTTAGATTTTTGAGTATTACTCTTTTTAGCCTTAGGGTTTTTAGTCTCTTTTTTAGCAAGTTTAGGGGTTGCTCCTAAGACAGATTTACCCTTGTCTGTATTCTCACTTACTAAAACAGTTTTGACATCAGTGTTCTTAGATTCAATATTATTAGCAGTATTAGGAGAAGAGAAATCATACCCTAAATCGGTTTGATCAGAAGTAAATTTCTAAAGGTTGAGCATCTCGTCAAGCTTTGCGCTTGAAGTTCTCTCCAATTGAGCTTTGACTTGGAACAGTTCTGCCTCAAGCTTCTTGGTCTTTTTAGCCAAGAAATTGTTCTCAAACCTCAATGCTCTAATAGTCTGATTAGCTTCATCAAACTTTATGGAGATTTCTTCTCGTTCAAGCTCCACATCATTAAACTTCTTGGTGGCCAACCTATACAACTTCTTATGCATTTCAGAGACCTTGTATAATTTTTCATAGGCTATGTGAATGTCATCTTGTTCATCCATCTTCTCAAACTTTGACTCCACTAAGTCTTTTTCTTCATCCACATCTTCTACAATCCTCTCAGTAGGATTGACAATGGTGGTGAAGGCATTTAGGATTCCATCGTCCTTATTTTTAGAATCATCCTCAGGTTTGGTGTCACTCAATGTAGCAGCGAGTGCCTTACTTTTTCCAATAGTCTTAAGATATGTAGGGCACTCCTGTTTCATGTGTCCAAAGCCTTGACACCCGAAACACTTAGGTCCTGATCGAATAGTGTACTGACCGCCATCCCTAGCATCCTTCTTCCATTTATCTTGGCTCTTAAATTGAGAAGAACTAGATTGCCTACGGTCCTTGTCGAAACCCTTCACATTGGCATTCTTCATGACCTTCTTGAATTGCCTTGTGATGTAGGACTTCATTTTAGAATCTTTATTGTCTAAAGACTCATCCGTGTCACTGCCCTTGGCCTTCAGTGCCATGCTCTTACCTTTACTTGATTTTCCAATCCTCATTAAACCCAACTCATAGGTCTATAGATTGCCAACTAGCTCTATCAAAGGAATTTTGTCGATATCCTTTGATTCCTCAATAGCGGTGATTTTGGCATGAAATCTCTCGGGTAGAGATTTGAGTACCTTTCTCACAATCTTGGGTTCGGGAATGGTTTCCCCAAGATTAAAGGCTGAGTTCACTATGTCCTTGAGCTTGGCATAGAACTCATCAAATGACTCATCCTCATTCATCTTGATCACTTCAAAGCTGTAGTGAGCTTTTGAAACTTCAAGTCCTTGACAGCCTTGGTTCCCTCATAGGTTGTTTGGAGAATGGTCCATGATTCCTTTGTAGTTTCAGTGGAGGATATCTTCTTAAACTCTTCATTTGTGACCACACTGATAAAGCATTCAATGCCTTATTGTTAAAATTTACTGCATTGATCTTAGCATCATCCCAATCCGCCAGCGCTTCCTTCGGCTTGGTCCAACCTATCTCCAAAGCTTCCCACACTTTCTCATCTAAAGACTGCAAGAAAGCTCTCACGTATACTTTCCAGTATAAATAGTTAGTGCCATAAAATAAAGTAGGTATAATAAGTGACTGTCCTCTATCCATGACAAACAGGGGTCAATGGATTATACATCAAAGATTAATCCTAATCAAAGTGTGCCACCACTTGATAGACCAATAATGTATTGACCCCTTGTGATAAATTAATTGATTAATTAGCTAAGTTTATTAATTAATCCATGCAAAATGCACGGTAGCACAAACAAATCATCAATAAAGTTAATATGTAGCAGAAAATAAAGTTGACACAGTGATTTGTTCACGAATAGGGAAAGCTTCTAAGGAAAAAACCTCATCAGGTGATTTTAAGGTCACCATTCTCGACAATCTACTATTATCACAACAAGAGTTTACAAGTAAAGGAATCCTAGTACCTTATACTAACCTACAGTTGAACCTTTACCCCAATACACAATTAGACTTGTTCTGTAATGATAATCTCTCATTTTCAATGCATGGCTCCTAGTACGCGACTAGCCAATAGATGTACAGATCCCAGTACGCGACTTAATCACCAACTTGAGAAAGATGTTGGCTGCAAAGTTCTTCAGTTCATCAATACGATGAAAATCACAAAGCTGCTTGGTCACAAAATCTAACAGCATACAAACGCAGTAGCTTCTTCAAGAGAAAGATGAACTAGGACAAATTCTATCTCCAGTCACAATTTGTATGAACAAAACTTTGCTTCACACTTGTGCAACTGTATAACCTTTGACGGCCCTTAAAATAATCCTTATATATGTTTAGCATTGTGAGAAAAGAAAGCCTAAACATGTACACACGGATTGGAGTGAAATGAGATCTGAATGTATTGTCTATCAAAATGCTACAACTATATCCAAAACACAGAAGTATTTTTCAATTAAATAAGTCTAGGTACATACTTAATTTCTCAAAAAATTCACATCAGCTTAAATGAAAAGCTATTAGTGGTGAGTAAAAAAAATAATGTCAGTAGCAAACTCAAATAAAAGCTATAAAGGCTTGCTCAAAAGTTTTCTCAATTGTCGAGAAAACTTTTGTAAATGTAGCATTGCTCTTTTTTATTAAAGGTGAAGAGACAAGATTAGAGCCTCATTTATCCCACTATTTATCTCTTTATTTCCACTATTAAAGCCTCAAAATTTTGTCTTACCTATGAACTTACTATCACATCATATATTTTGAACAAAATTTATCACCTTCTCCACACACATTTAATGGTTAACATCTTCTCTTTACCAATTATAACGTGGGTTGATCATGTGAATATGTGATACATCAATCCACGTTCATTACTTTTGTAAGTGCACAATTGCACCTGGACCCAAAGACAATTATGGGCTCAGGCCCAATGAGCCTTAAACAATGAAATTTGTAGAGTGTGGGTTTGAAATCTAATTTAGAGGTGCTGAAAACTTAATAACAGGCTAAGGTGTGAAGATACTTGTAAATAGTAGATGATAATTGCAAAGGGACCTCCTCGGACGTAAGCTGAGGACCACTTCTGTATTATTTCTCTTTCTTTTTTAAAGTTTACAATTCTTAATTTCTTTCTTTGTCACTAATCGATCCCCTTTTCTTTGGCCTTCACCCCCTTTAAATACTTCTTCCCTTGGTGCTTTATCCACGTGTTGCTCAAATCTCCTCCCCCCTCCAGATATTTCTTCTCTTAATGCTTTAAATAGTAACCAGAAGTTTTGGTTCTACTGTTCAGGGGTCACTTCCCCATTAATGTGGCCAGGGAGGTAGGTGCAGGGTCTTTAATGTGGAGGTGGCAGCCTTTGCCTAAGATATTTTTCTAATACCGGTGCATCTAAAAGGTTCAGGGATTCCCCCTTTTAACCAACAGTCTTTCCGGAATTCTGCCTTGACCTTTATAGTGAATCTCCGAGTTCTCTTGGTCTATCTGAGGAAAAACTCACCCTCGGATGTATCCTCAGACCCTCGGCGTATGGGCCGATTTGCAGTACTAATAGGTTCTTAATTTAAGAACAGGTCGGCCCTCCTTGTTAGAGCCCAAAGGCCCAAATGCTTGCTTGGGTCCTTTTACTCCCCACAATAGCCCCTCAAAACTCTATTTTTCAGCATCCGAGGAGAAAAATAGGGTTTTGATCCAACGAGAACTTACCCCACACGTTTTGTAAATAACCACGTGTGTGGAGATCGTTTCATGTTCCAGAGGATGACATTTTGCGGTTTTAATTTAAAAAATGTGCGCATTTATGACCGTAAGTTACACCTTGTTCCCCACGTTCAACGGTGAGATGAGCATCCAACGACCCTTGTTGCCCCTTGAAAATTTGGGCGGGACGGATGCAATTTCGAGGCCGCTTCCCACACGTGGTAACGCTTTGGAAACATGCGCCTTCATTTATTTCTTCAGAGGCTAATCACATCAAAACATCAGTAGTTGCTTTTTCTCTGCAGAAATTCGTGGAAACTCGCACAACTTCAAACTCGTAAGTTCCTCTTTTTTCTTTAATCCATTCTCCTCGGATTCTGTCCTTGGCTCCCACCTTAATCACTCTCCCTCTTAAAACTCAGTCTTTTGCTCCTTTCTGATGGGTAAATTCAAGTGTTTAGTTGACATCGCCGTTGGGATGGAAGGTTTTAGAGCCAAATACAACATTTCCAGCGACGTAGGTTTAAGATACTGTCCGGTGAAAGCCGTGGCTGGGTCTAGGAAAACGGGAGAGGTTATCATCCCTATGATTGCCTTCATAGAAGGTGGGATGACCCTCCCATGAAAAGCGTGACCAGGGAATACCTCCGCAACCACTGGTTGTGTCCTGACCAGTGTGCTCCCAACGTCTTTAGAGTCTTAGGAAGCGTCGACGCTCTAAACGAGTAGATGGGTCTAAACCTTACTTGGCATGACGTCGTTTTTATGTACGAATGCCACAAACTTACTAGGGTAGGCTATTATATCAAATCCCACTCTAGCGTAGTTAGGTTAATTTCCTGTCTACCCAAGTCTAATAAAGGCATGAAGGACGACTACCTCATCGTCTCAGACAACTGGCACGACGGCCCCCACTGCCCCATTGAATGGGGAGATCCAGGTGTGACTCCTTAGGATCTAACTTCCCACCCCATAACTCCATCTAAACATCTTAGAATGTCATTTGCATTTACAAATCGTTTAACTTTGATTTATCACATGTCTTACAAATCTGACCATGTTTGTCTGTTTTGGTGTCTTCCCTTGCAGATAAACAACACGTGTGCCCGCGCTTGAGCCACTGCAACGTTGTGGATTTGAACCGAGTGCTACGCTCAGAAGTTTTTGTGAGTGAAGACTTGCAACTTAGAGCGGCTCACTTGATACTAGGGTACGACCCTATATCCTCGGACTTCCAGGAGATCGAGAACGCAATTGTTGCGGGTGACCGGAGGCGTAGGAGGATCCACGTAGCCAGACCGCACTTCTTAGCCGACCATGACATTCCTAACGACCCCCACACCATCCTGTACACGCAACCCATCGCGGCAATCCCCCTCGCCACGCACTCTCAGGCAACTGTTGTCCCAGAGGAGTAAGTGTCTTCGTCGAACACGTTGGACGAGGCGATAAACAAGTTTCAACTTGAGGACGTTCAAAGACCTCGTGGAAATCCGTTTGTCGTCCTTTTCGACGAGGAAGAGTAGCCCGCCGAGACCTCTGGGATAGCCGGCCTAGTGATAGCACGTCCAGACGACAGCTCTATTGAAAAAGATATGGACGTGCTTAAGGGCCTCCTGACCGTGAGAGGCGAGAGAGTCGCCAAGAAGGGAGCGAAGGGATCTCAAGCTCCCCCAGTCTTGCCACCACCCCTTCCTCCAGCCGACCCCAAGCCTCCTGTTGACGATCCGAAGAAAAAAAGGAAGGTGGAGGCCGAGGGGGCTGGTGGCGAGAAGCAAAAAAAGCTGAAACAGCAGCCATCGCAGGCTCAGCAACAGAAGCTGGACAAGGGCAAAGGGCGCGCCTGTTCAGTTGAAAGTGGGGAGATTAGAGACATGGCCGAGGTGCGCTGAGCACCGGCTATGTGGTCTCCCGAACTGAGACTGGATGGAGCACCAATTCCCCTCCAGTCTAACATCCGGGCGTTCCAACAAGGCTATGCCCTCCACCTGGCTGAGGTGTTAGAGTGTCCTCTTCTGCTGCCCAAGGACATGGAAGCCTTGGAAAAGATGAGCCAACCTCAGCTGTTCCTTTCTTTAAAATGGGACTTAGCTCTGGTAAGTTTCACTTCGTACTTATGCTCTAGGGTTATTTGTAAACACTTTGCCGCATTTAACCCCCTGACATTTATCACAGGCCATCCAAGAAGTTTTCGCTGCCGAGAAGTTCGTGGAGGATTCTCGGAAGCGAACTAGAATGGAGCAGGAGATACGGCAAGAGACAAAAAAGTCCCTAAGCCAAGCCCTAGCGGAAAATGGGAAGCTCACTTCACAGCTGGCCGACCTAAAAAGAGAGAAGGACGGTGCTGAAGCCAGCTTAAAAACGATGAAGAACCAAGTTGAGGGGCAATGTAACTTCTTCACCAAAAGGATGATGAGCTCTCCCAAGCCCAACAGGCACGCTCTGACTTGGAGAAGGAGCTTGCGCGGATGAAGGAGGAAGCTCGCACCTTCAAGCATTCACTAGAGGCTATGAAACAGGCCAGTTATCAAGAGGGAGTGGTTGCAACACAGGACCAGCTGGCAGAAGCTTTCGCGGCCTTGTACCGAGAATACTGTCAGCAGGTCTGGGGGGAGGCTTTAAACGCATCAGGGGTTCCTCAAGCTTCCGAGCTGAGGAAGCCTGAGAACGTTTGGCTTCCCCTTGACAAACAAGAGATAGAAGACACTCCTGTTGTTGCCTCTCCTGCCCTTCCTCCCGTGGTGCCAGAACTCGTTCCTGATCCTACTGAACATGAAGGTTCCCATAAAGAGAAGGACGGGTGTGAAGGTGCCGAGAAGGAGCAAAGCTAGAATATAGAGCCCATCATTCCTTCAAAAGACAAAGGGAAACAAGTCTTGTCTGCCTTTGAGTTGGAGTTGAAGAGCACCGAGGCTGGCAGCACTTCCTTTCAAGACCCCCCTCCAAAAGCTTAGGGCCTAGCATAGGACTTCTTTTGTACTTTGCAGTTTTTCACATAATGATGTATTCTATTTACAATTAATGAAGAACAATTTTAATCAATTTTCATTCGAGTTGTATTTATTTTACTTTGTCCTTTTTATGTTTGTCATGAAAGTTTTCACTAACACGTAGCTAAAGAAAGAACGGAATAAATAAGTCTAACTCCAACAGTTGAACAATTATAACTTCTAAACAGCCATATGCATACTTGCTTTGCAAAGTAAGACATTCAAGAATCTGACAAAAACTAACTTAGTTTGGATGGTATACAGTGCCTTACTTAGGAAACCCACATGGTAATTAAACTTTGTAACCTGAGATACCAATTTTGGTAGAGTGTAAGGTCAGAGGACCATACCTTACAAAACTTTTGTTTTAATACTTACAGATGTACAACTTAAGATCCAATTTAACAGATGGTAAGGTATTGATTTCCACAAAGTGTGTGATAAGAATAAGAACAATGACTAAAAATGTTAATTTCCCTAAATAGGGCTCCTTTTAACAAATGATAAGACATCAATTTCCACAGGGTCTGTGGTCTGAGGACCATACAAAACCAAGTTTCTGTTTGATACTCAATAACAGTAACTTCAAATGTTAATTTCCCCAAAGTAGAAGGTCTGAGGACCCGGCATAACTAAGGTTCTGTTTAACAAATGATAAGATATCAATTTCCACAAGGTTTGTGGTCCGAGGACCATACTTAACCAAGTTTCTGTTTGACACTTAGGAATAGTAACTTCAAATGTTAATTTCCCCAAAGTAGAAGGTCTGAGGACCCAGCATAACTAAGGTTCTGTTTAACAAATGATAAGATATCAATTTCCGCAAGGTTTGTGGTCCGAGGACCATACTTAACCAATTTTCTGTTTGACACTTAGGAATAATAACTTCAAATGTAAATTTTCCCAAAGTAGAAGGTCTGAGGACCCGGCATAACTAAGGTTCTGTTTAACAAATGATAAGATATCAATTTCCACAAGGTTTGTAGTCTGAGGGCCATATTTAACCAAGTTTCTGTTTGACACTTAAGAATAGTAACTTCAAATGTTAATTTCCCCAAAGTAGAAGGTCCGAGGACCCGGCATAACTAAGGTTCTGTTTAACAAATGATAAGATATCAATTTTCACAAGGTTTGTGGTCCGAGGACCATACTTAACCAAGTTTCTGTTTAATACTTAAGAATAGTAACTTCAAATGTTAATTTCTCCAAAGTAGAAGGTCCGAGGACCCGACATAACTAAGGTTCTGTTTAACAAATGATAAGATATCAATTTCCACAAGGTTTATGGTCCGAGGACCATACTTAACCAAGTTTCTGTTTGACACTTAGGAATAGTAACTTCAAATGTTAATTTTTCCAAAGTAGAAGGTCCGAGGACCCGGCATAACTAAGGTTCTATTTAACAAATGATAAGATATCAATTTTCACAAGGTTTGTGGTCCGAGGACCATACTTAACCAAGTTTCTGTTTGACACTTAGGAATAGTAACTTCAAATGTTAATTTCCCCAAAGTAGAAGGTCCGAGGACCCGGCATAACTAAGGTTCTATTTAACAAATAATAAGATATCAATTTCCAAAAGGTTTGTGGTCCGAGGACCATACTTAACCAAGTTTCTGTTTGACACTTAAGAATAGTAACTGTAAGCCCCTAATCTATTCATAACTTTGAACTGCTAACCAATAAAAGCACCTCTTATTAATAATAATACCTTCGAAGGTTATTTACATTTCATGGGCGTTGTACAATTCTTTCATCTAGGTCAGCTAGTCAATACGACCCTATGCTTGCTACCGAAACAATGCGATAGGGCCCTTCCCAGTTTGGTCCTAGCTTACCCTAAGCTGGGTTCTTAGCAGTGCCCACAACTTTTCTTAGTACAAGATCCCCAGGTGCGAGTGGCTTTAGATTCACGTGAGCGTCATACCCCCGCTTAAGCTTCTGTTGATAATAAGCCATTTGGACCATAGCTGCCTTGCGCCGTTCCTCCACTAAATCCAGGTCTTTCTCCAGGAGGCTATCGTTATTATCTGGGCTAAAAGAACTCGTCTTTAGGGTGGGGAAACCAGATTCCAGAGGTATCACTGCCTCGGCTCCATAAGTCATAGAGAAAGGAGTTTCTCCTGTGGACTTGCGCGGCGTAGTTCGATAGGTCCATAAAACATGTGGTAGTTCTTTTACCCATCTGCCTTTCGCATCGTCCAACCTTTTCTTGAGCCCACAAACTATAACCTTCTTAACGGCCTCGGCTTGCCCATTTCCCTGCGGATAAGCTGGAGTGGAGTATCTATTTATGATGCCCATATCACCACAATATTTCCTAAAAGTCTTGCTATCTAATTGGACGCCATTATCTGAAATAAGTGTGTGTGGTACACCAAATCTAGTAACGATGTTTTTCCAAACAAATTTCTTGGAATCAACGTCTCTGATATTTGCTAAGGGCTCAGCTTCAACCCATTTGGTGAAGTAATCGGTCCCCACGAGCAGCCACCTTTTGTTTCCTGCAGCCTTCGGAAATGGCCCCACTATGTCCAATCCCTATTGCGCGAAAGGCCAAGGGCTGGAGAGAGGATTGAGAACCCCTCCAGGTTGATGAATGTTGGGGGCGAACCTCTAGCATTGGTCGTATTTCCTCGCATAGTTTTGAGCCTCCCTCTGCATATTGGGCCACCAATATCCCTGAGTCAGGGCTCTATGGGCTAAGGACCTTCCCCCAGTATGGCTCCCACAAATCCTTTCATGCAGTTCTTCTAGAAGCGTTTTCGTTGATTCAGGGTGCACACATAACAAGTATGGTCCCGAGAAGGATCGTTTATACAGTTTCTGATCCTCGGACAACCAGAAACGTGGCGCCTTTCGACGAATTTTATCTGCTTCAGACTTGTCCTTAGGAAGGATGTCGTTTTTCAGAAAAGATATCATCGGGTCAATCCAACTAGGTCCAGGCCTTATCAAATGGATACGAGCTGCGTTGACAGCGGTAAGAGTTGGCTCTAGCAAATCCTCTACAAGGATAATTCTAGGTAAACACTGAGTCGAGGACGTTGCTAATGTGGCCAAAGAATCTGCATGAGTGTTTCCACTTCTAGAAACATGAGATAAGACGAAAGAATCAAATTTAGCTTGCTGACGTTTGACCTGGGCCAAGTACTCTTGCATTCTTGAATCCCTAGCCTCCATGGTGCCCGTGACCTGGCCGACCACTAACTGAGAATCCGAGAAGATATGAACTTCCTTTCCGCCTATCCTATGTACCATGCTCATGCCCACCAAGACTGCTTCGTACTCGGCCTTATTATTAGTAGCCGAGAACGCCAATCTTAGAGATTTTTCGAAGACAATTCCATCAGGGGATATCAGGACAAGTCCAACACCAGACCCTCTCTGATTAGCTGCTTCGTCCACATACACTCTAAATCAGAGGTGCTACCCGGTGATCACATCAACTGATTTTTTATCCATGTGTGATTTCTTCAGAGTTTCTTTTAGCAATGGTTCGGCAAATTCTACCACCAAATCAACAAGGACCTGGCCTTTCATCGAGGTGCGCAACATATATTTAATGTCAAAGGCTCCCAAAATGGTGCCCCATTTAGCCACCCTGCCAGAGTAATCGGCACTGCGTAGTATTGACTTGAGGGGTAGTTGGGTCAGAACCACCACGGTGTGGGACTGGAAATAGTGCGGAAGCTTCCGCTTGGCATGGACCACGGCCAGCAGTGCTTTCTCCAAGAGAAGATAGCGCACCTAGGCCTCATTTAAGGACTTACTGACGTAGTAGACCGGTCTCTGCACCCTACTTTCATCCCTTATGAGGACCAGGTTGACCGCGTGGACGGCCACTGCCAGATACGCAAACAGGACCTCGTCCACTTCAGGGCGAGACAAAATGGGTGGCCGAGAAAGATATTGCTTAAGCTGTTGGAAGGCTAACACGCAGTCCTCAGTCCATTGAAACCCTTTCCATTTATTCAACAATTGGAAGAAAGGACGGCACCGGTCAGCTGACCGAGAGATAAATCTGCTGAGTGCGGCGATCATTCCGGTCAACTTCTGGATCTCTTTTGGGTTCCGAGGCAGTTGTAAGTCCTGAATAGCTTTGATCTTCGCCGGGTTTACCTCTATACCTCTATGAGTAATCATATAACCCAAGAACTTTCCAGAACCCATACCAAAAGAGCACTTTGAGGCGTTAAGGGGCAACTTGTACTTTCTAAGCACCTGGAAGGTGTCGGCCAAATCTTTAACGTGCAAAGGTATTGTTTTACTCTTCACCACCATATCATCCACGTATACCTCAATGGTCTTCCCAAGTTGCTGTTCGAACATTCTGGTCATCATTCTTTGATAAGTAGCACCAGCATTCTTCAACCCAAACGGCATAACCTTATAGTGATAGTTCCCTGTTGGAGTAATGAAAACAGTCTTTTCTTGATCATCCGATGCCAATGGAATCTGATGGTAACCCTGGAAGGCATCTAGAAAACTCATCCGAGGATGTCTGACAGTGGCGTCTACCAGCTGATCAATACGTGGCATTGGGAACGAATCCTTGGGGCAGGCCTTGTTCAAATCGGTGAAGTCCACACATACCCTCCACGTTCCATTCTTCTTTTTGACCACAACCGTATGTGCCAACCATTCGGGGTAGAAAACTTCTTTAATAGCCCTAGCCCTCTTGAGCTTGAGCACTTCCTCTTTGACAGCCTCGGAATGTTACTTGGAAGAACGCCGAGGTGGTTGCCTTCTCGGAACAATGGCGGGGTTGACATTCAAATGATGACAAATGAAGCTTGGGTCTACGCCCGGAGCCTCATAAGGGTCCCACGCAAAAACATCAATGTTGTCTTTCAGAAATTCCAACAAATCCATTGTCTCCTGATGTGGCAAGCGTATGCCCAGCTGAAAGAATCTTTCAGGGTCATCCGTTATCAAAAATTTTTCCAAACCCTCACATAGGGCTTCCTCTCCTGTCACCGCATCAGGCGCATCCGGAGCTGTTAATTGCTATAAGTCTTTGATGATCAAAGCCGAGGACTCGGCTTCTGTCTGATGCAGCATTACAGCCGATATGCATTGCCTGGCCACCGATTGGCTGCCGAGGATCTCTTCAACATATTCCCCTGAGGGGAATTTAATCTTAACATGCAAGGTAGAGGAGACAGCACCCAAAGCGTGCAACCATGGCCTGGCAAGGATGGCTGTATATGGGGAATACGCGACAACCACAATGAAATCCACCTCAACCGTTTTTGAGCCAGATTGAACGGGCAAACGAATCTGTCCTTTCGGTACAACGACTTTTCCTTCAAAGCTTATGAGTGGCAAGTCATAAGGAGTAAGATCTTCCAGCTTCAACCTTAGCCCCTTAAATAAATCAGGGTACATGATATCTACACCGCTGCCCTAATCAATCATCACCCTCTTTACGTCATAATTCCCTATCCTAAGAGTGACCACAAGAGCATCGTCATGGGGTTGGATGGTACCAACCTTATCCTCCTCTGAAAATCCCAAGACAGGTAAATTCACCTTCAACCTCTTCGGCTTACAACTGCCTCTTTGGCTTGAGAATGAGAAACTGCCATCACCCTGGTGGGACATGAGCCAGTCCTGCCAAGTGCAACAAAGATAACGTTAATTGTTCCCAACGCCGGCCGAGATTGATTATTCTTCTGATTATTTGAGCCGGACTGACTGCCCTGCCCATTAGGTTGATAAAGGTGCTGCTTCAACTTTCCTTCACTGACAAGCTGCTTCAAGTGGTTCCAAAGGGTCCGACAGTTCTTGGTAGTGTGGCCCACGTCCTGATAGTACTGACAAAAGAGGTTCTCATTCCTCTTCGCAGGGTCCCCCGCCATCTTACTAGGCCACTTGAAGAAGGGCTCCTTACGAACTTTCTCCAGCAACTGGTGTACTGGTTCTCGGAACACAGTATTCACGGTCTGAGGTGCTGTCGAACCGGACTGCCCGTTGTAATCTCTTCTCAGCTTGTTGTTATGGTATCTATCCGACCTGAAATCCCTTCTCTCCTGCGGGATAACCTTCTTCTTACCCTTTCCTTGCTGCTGGTCTTCCTCTACCCGTTTGTATTCATCAATACGATCCATGAGGCGACGTACGCTGCGGACAGGCTTTTTGGTCAAGGACTTCCTCAAGTCGTGATCAGTAGGAAGGCCTACCTTAAAGGTATTAAGTGTTACCTCATCAAAATCACCATCTATCTCGTTAAACATCTCCCAGTACCGGTCAGAGTATGCTTTCAACGTCTCCCCTTCCCTCATGGCCATGGATAACAGTGAGTCCAATGGTCGAGGCACTCTGCTACATGTGATAAACCGCGACGCAAATGCTCTAGTAAACTCCCCAAACGAACCTACAGACCCCGATTTAAGGCCGTTGAACCACCTTGTAGCAACAGGTCCCAAGCTAGAGGGGAAAACTTTACACATAAGGGTCTCATTATGAGAATGCACCGCCATCCTCTGATTAAAGTGACTCACATGTTCCACCGGATCAGTCCGGTCATTGTAGATGGTGAAGGTAGGCTGGGTAAACCTCTTAGGGAGCCTCCCCTTCTCAATCCTCCTTGAGAATGGCGATTTAGAGAGTTGGTGCAACGTCCGACTCATAGCATCGTTCCCCAAGCCCCTGGAAGGGAGCTTCTTGTGCCTGCGAGTTGGTGGGTCGTCCTCCTCATAAGAGGACATTGCGCTGAGGGGCGACCATAACCTCGAGCTGTAGTTCCTTTCCATATAGGAGTCTTTTCAAACGTGTGTCGCAAGAAGTCCAAGTGTGCACGCTTGCGTGGGGATAAAGCAAAAGTTGATTTAAAACATATCAAATGACATGCAACCTGGAATCTTCAATTAATTCATACATGACGGATACTCAGCAAAATTTAACCGTCATAGTTGCGTCACCTACGGTGTCGATCCGTCTTCATGCTCTCTGTCCCTTCGAGTTCTATGGGAATATCCATCTCCTATTTTTATCCCCTTCAGTTGCCCCCTTCAGTCCTTGGATCCGTCTTTGAAACCTGACGGATTCATGGAATGACTAAAAGCAATGTATTGAGATGGGACGGTCTTAGTATACCATGACGGATGACACGTGGCTTGCATTTCTAACGAAGAACACGTGGTCCTTGTGGATTGGCTGTTCCCCCAAAACGAGGCATCGCTTCGTATCCCGCGCCCCTCGTTCTATAAAAGCCAGACATTTCTCCCTTCATTTTCTCTTCCTATCAAAAATTTGTGAGCAGAGCGCCACCGTCATTACTATTGTGCATTCTTGTCGTCCAGCTAATCTCATCCGTCGTCTCGCACCAGGAGCCATCTCAATCTGGTATGTACTCCAAACCCTTCTCCCGTCATTTTTATTTATCTTATTGTTTTTATATATACATATGTGCACTTCAGACCCGTCAGCGTCTTAGATTATACCGTCATAAATGTAGGTCATGTCTAGTGTGTCAAGTAATCAGTCGTTTGTCCGCGACGGGGCGGGCTACGATGAAAGATTCCCGTCAGGTCCAAGAGATCCTGACACTTCAAGTGAAGAAAGGAATTCGTCCAGCACCTCTTCTTCCCAAGACGAAGGTCTAGAGACTGATAGCTCAGAGTCATCGAGTAGTGATTTAGACGATGTGGATCCCCCCGTTCAATCTACGATTGGACCGGACGGTCTGAGAGAGTTCGTCATGCTGCCCCTTTGGACGGTAAATGACTTTAGGTCCACAATCACTGAATCCCACCTTAGAACAATTAGAACCAAGTATCAAATACCAGAAAACATCCGTCTACGTCTTCCCCAACCGTCCGAAAAATGTTACTACAGGGGTGTCGACGGTGTTGGGATCTACGAGCAAGCCTTAAAGGTGGGGCTCAGATTTCCCTTAAGTTCTCTCCATCGTCGTCTTCTTCAGTACCTTGGCCTGTCCGTCACCCAAATCTCCCCAAACGCCTGGAGGGTGTTCATTGGGGTAGAAGTTTTATATGGAGCAATGTCTGACGATGCCCGAAGGTTGACGGTGGAAGAATTCTTCCACTGTTATCGTCCAACAAAGATCGTCAAGTCGAAGGGGATGTATAGCTTTGCTGCTAGAGGCCCATTATTGAGGCTCGTTAGTGATACTCCAGACTCAAACAGAGACTGGAAGAGTCATTACTTCTTTTTGGAAGAGGACGAATGGATGTGTCGTCCAGGGGATAGAACTTACATGCCCGTCGACACCACATGGGGCATAATGCCTCCATCAAGTATGCATTCCTTTTGTTTCCGTCCAGTTTATCTTTGAAAGTTTATTCTTTAAAATCTAACCATCTTTTGCTGCAGCTCGGGACCGTCCACAAGTTGACTTGGAGCAGTGGAATTTTTTGGAGAAAATTTTCAACAAGACAAAACTGCAAGAGAGGACGTGGGCTCAACTCGTCACCCTTGATACGCTACATTGGTATTGTGACGGACCTGAACCTTCATCTTCCGCCCGTCGCTACGATAACAAAATCCGAAAACGTAAGTCCGTCGCCACCACCTCCGTCTATTTAAAGTGTATTTTTAACTTTGCCTTTCACATCTGTCTTTGATTTACAGAGATGGACGCTGCCAAGAGGAGGGCCTTCATCAAACAACAGGCAGCGAAGAAAAAACAGGAAGCGGGTCAAGCAAAGGAGACGGCTCCACCTGTTCCGTTAAAGCGGACTCAACAAGAAAAAGTGGACCGTCCTCCAAAGAAACAAAAGGCCACACCAGAGCCCGTCGTGGCGTTGGAAGCCGAGAAAACCTCCGTCAAGCACGGAAAGGGCAAAGGCTTGATGAAGGGTCCCGTCCCTACCGGGGAGAAACCACCCGTTCTCTTTCGGGAAGACTCTAGTTATGCCCTGGAAAAGCTATCGTCCATCTTGACAGCTGATGACTACGCGGACCTCGGCAACCATACAACGGAGGCAATGGGTGAGACGGGCCTTTTCACCCTTGCACAGGTAACTTTGAATCCGTCTACTAGTTTTGCTAAGTTCTTTCGCACCCGTCATTATCATAACGTTGTATTTTGCTTCCAGGCCATGCTGATGATGAAAGGGTTCTTTGGCCGTTGTCTCAATCACGAGACAACCAGGGACAGTCTGAGAAAGAAAAACAAGACGATGGAGGATGAGCTTTACGAGCTGAAAACTTACAAGATCAATGTAGACAGAAAGCTCAAATGCTTGGAGCAGGTTAGAGGTGAGGTGGAAAAGGAGAATGAGCATTTGTGCGAGATTTTGAAGGACAAGGAGAAGGAGTTGACGGAGACAAAGTCTAAACTCCACAATGCAAAAGAGATAGCCGTCCAGGAATATCGCGACTCCAACCTCCTTCTGACGGAGCTTGGGAGCTCTTTTGCTGACGGATTCGACGACGCCATCCGTTAGGTGAAGTCGTCGTATCTTAATCTAGATGTATCCCACATTTCCATTGAAGCTCAAGGGCAAACACTTGCACAATCCGTCCATTCAGAAAGCATAGACGAAGTGTTTGCCGTCACTGCTCCAGCTACCGAAGGTGAAGCTCTTCCTCCTAGTCAGCCAAACGACGGTCCATTGGTTGGGAACTCTTCTACAAAGAATGAGTAGTGATACTTTTCTTTTTTGTAAAAAATTCTTACCGTTGTAAGAGAACTTTGTTGAACCGTCGTTTGTAACTATTAAATTTAACTTATCAAATCTTTTATTGCCTGTTGCTTGCTTATTATTCGTCGTATATTGCATGCACGTTTATCTCATTTAGATAACCCGTCTTCAGTGAAGATTTTAGGACTGGACTTTCAAATGTATTTTTAAGACCCGTCCACATGGTGAACTAGATTTTTTATCCCTTTGGGATGATCCGTCCACTTTGTGGTCTTGTAGGTTTTCATCCCTTTGGGACGATCCGTCCACTTTGTGGACTTGTAGGTTTTCATCCCTTTGGGATGATCCGTCCAGTTGGTGGACTTGTAGAATTTTCATCCTTAGGATGATCCGTCCACTTTGTGGACTTGTAGGTTTTCATCCCTTTGGGATGATCTGTCTACTTCGTGGGCTTGTAGGTTTCCATCCCTTTGGGATAATCCGTCCATTTTGTAGATTTGTAGATTTACATCCCTTTGGGATGATCCGTCCACTTTGTGGACTTGTAGAATTTTCATCTTTAAGATGATCCGTCCACTTTGTGGACTTATAGGTTTTCATCCCTTTGGGATGATCCGTCCACTTTGTGGACTTTGTATGTTTCCATCCCTTTGGGATAATCCGTCCACTTTGTGGATTCGTAGATTTACATCCCTTTGGGATGATCCGTCCACTTTGTGGACTTGTAAAATTGTTAACACCATGCATTTCATATTTTCTAAATGAAAATTCCTCTCACTATATCAGTTCAACAGACCAAATTGTTTAAGGAAAAAACTTGAGTTCTAATAAGTAAAAACTATGAAATGTTTAAAATCATACTGAAAATAAGTCAGTAGACATTGTCTTATGACTGCCGCACTACTGGTAATACTTCTTCAGGTGCTCCGTGTTCCAGGGATGGCCCAACTTTCTTCCGTCTAACGTCTCCAAGTAGTACGTTCCTTTCCTATGCCATGAAATAATTCTGTATGGGCCTTCCCAGTTAGGACCCAGCTTTCCCTGGGATGCATCCTTCGTAGCGCCAAGCACTTTTCGTAATACCAGATCTCCCACCTTGAAGTCCCGGTGCCGAACCCTGGAGTTGTAATGTTTTGCCATCATATCTTGGTACCACGTCAGTCTCTGTGCTGCTGCTGCCCTGACCTCATCTACAAGATCAAGCTCTAGACGCAATGCTTCATTATTTTTGCTCTCGTCATAGCTTTCCATGCGGTAGCTCGTTAGTCCCACTTCTGCCGGTATGAGGGCTTCAGTACCATACGCCAATCGAAACGGTGTCTCTCCTGTTGGCATTCTTGCTGTTGTCTGGTACGCCCACAGAACACTTGGTAGAACATCCGGCCATATACCCTTTGCCCCCTCGAGCCGGGTCTTGATAATCTTTAACAAGGACCGGTTCGTGACTTCAACTTGTCTGTTGGCCTGTGGGTGGGCGGGTGACGAGTAGTGATTTTTTATTCCTAACTGAGAAGAGAAGTCCCAGAATGCATCATTGTCGAATTGCTTCCCGTTGTCTGAAATGAGCACTCTTGGAATCCCATACTTGCAGATAATGCTTTTCCATACAAAGCTGCAAATGTTTTTCTCTGTGATAGTAGCAAGAGCTTCTGCCTCCACCCATTTGGTGAAATAATCAATACCACCACCAAGAACTTCAGTTGTCTTGCTGCTATCGGGAATGGACCCATGATGTCCAATCCCCATTGTGCGAACGGCCATGGAGCCGTCATAGGTGTGAGTTCCTCCGTTGGCCGTTTGATGAGATTGCCAAACCGTTGACACTTGTCGCAGGCTCTGACGTACATATGGGCATCCTTTTGCATTGTCGGCCAGTAATATCCCGTTCGTAGTAGCTTGTGCACCAGAGACCTTGACCCCGAGTGGTTCCCACAAATTCCTTCATGAACCTCTCTCATCATGTAGTCTGCTTCCTCACGGCCGAGGCATCTTAGGTATGGTCGGGAGAATCCTCTTTTGTAGAGGACGTCTTTAATCAGGATAAATCGGGCAGCCTTAACCTTTAATTTCCTTGCGTCTTCTTTGTTATCTGGCAGCTTGCCGCTTTTGAGGTACGTCATTATTGGAACCGTCCAATCGTCTTTAGCGCTTACTTCCTGCATTCTAACGTTGTCTAATAACGATGAATGTTGGATGAAGGATAATACCTGATTTGGGGCGACCATAGGTTCGACCGAAGCAGCCTTGGCGAGTCAATCCGCCTCTTGGTTCTCTTCTCTTGGGATCTGAACTATCGTGAATTGGAGGTCAGTGGTTCGACCCTTCACCTCCTCGAGGTACCTTCTCATTCGTTCATTCCTACAATCATAGCTCCCGTTAACTTGACTGGCTACGATTTGAGAATCGAAGTAGACCACCGCCTTCTTAGCCCTAGCTGCTATCGTAAGTTCCAATCCTGCAACCAGGGCCTCATACTCTGCCTCGTTATTTGTGGTGGTGAATTCCAGACGGATCATGCATTCGATCTTATCTCCTTCCGGGGTGTGGAGTACAATCCCGATTCCTCCTGCATGCTTGTTGGAGGATCCGTCTGTGTGAATTCTCCATGTAGGCGTCTCTTCTGCCCCTTGCTCCTCAGGTGTAGTGAATTCCGCAATGAAGTCTGCCAATATTTGTCCTTTTACAGCCGTCCGTGGCTGGTATTGGATATCATATTCACTCAGCTCGATAGCCCACAAAGCCATCCGTCCTGCAGCTTCAGGATTGTTCATTGCTCTTCGCAAAGTCTTATCCGTCAGGACTTTTATGGTATGTGCTTGAAAGTAGGGTTTCAGTTTTCGAGCTGCAATCACAAGAGCAAAAGCAAGTTTCTCCATCCGTGGGTATCTTTCCTCTGCGCCTCTTAGCGCCCGGTTGATAAAGTACACGGGCTTTTGTATCTTCCCCTCCTCTCTAATGAGAGCCGCACTTATCGCTGCTGATGAGACGACAAGGTACAGGAAAAATTCCTCCCCCGGTGTAGACGGGCTAAGCAATGGCGGGGCAGAGAGATATGCCTTCAACTCCTCAAATGCCCTTTGGCATTCGTCCATCCACTCGAAAGATCTCCTTAGCGTTCTGAAGAAAGGGAGACATTTGTCCGTCGCCCTCGACACGAACCTATTTAAGGCTGCAATCTTCCCTGTCAGGCTTTGCACTTCCTTTACCGTCCTCGGAGGAGATAGCTCCATAATTGCTTTTACTTTCTCTGGGTTTACTTCAATGCCCCGCTGAGACACCATGAATCCCAAGAATTTTCCAGCGGTAACTCCAAATGCGCATTTGCCGGGGTTCAACTTCATTTTATACGTCCGGAGGGTGTTGAAAGTCTCCTGGAGGTCCCTCAGATGATCTGACACCTTTACACTTTTCACCAACATATCATCTACGTAGACCTGGACGTTTCTGCCAATTTGGTGTGCGAACATTTTGTTCATTAATCGTTGATACGTGGCTCCCGCGTTCTTGAGCCCGAACGGCATCACCTTGTAGCAAAAAAGTCCCTGGCTTGTCACAAATGATGTTTTCTCTTGATCATTTTTATCTAGCTTAATCTGATTATACCCTGAGAAGGCGTCCATGAAACTTAACAATTCATGTCTTGAGGTGGAGTCTACTAAGGTGTCAATGCGCGTGAGTGGGTAACTGTCTTTAGGGCATGCCCTATTTAGATCTGTGAAGTTAACACACATTCTCCACTTCCCGTTTGATTTCTTGACCATTACCACATTGGCCAGCCAATCAGGGTAATACACCTCCCTTATGAACTTCGCTTCTCGCAGCTTCTGCACCTCCTTTGCCACGGCTCGATCCCGTTCGGGGGCGAACACACGCTTCTTTTGTCGAACTGGAGGGAAAGAAGGTGATACGTTCAATTTTTGAACTATGATTGTTGGATCTATTCCCAGCATGTCGTCGTGGCTCCATGCAAACACGTCTTGATTCTCTTTGAGGAATACCAGGAGTGCATGTCGAACCGTTTGGTCGACTGAGGTTTCGATCCTGGTGGTCCGGTCGGGCCTTGAATCATCCAGCCGTACCTCCTCTAATTCCTCCACGGGTTCTGCTACTGTTCTCTGTTCCTCGATGGTCATCGCCCGCACATGGTCATCCATTTCCATCATGGCAACGTAACATTCCCGCGCAGCCACCTGATTTTCGCGCAGTTCTCCAACTTCGTATTCGGTGGGAAACTTGATCATCAGATGGTAGGTAGAGGTGACGGCTTTCCATGCATTGAGAGTGGGTCGTCCGAGTATGGCATTATATGCTGAGGAGCAATGAACCACGAGAAAAGAAACATCCTTGGTTATTTGCTACGGGTAGTCTCCTACCGTCACCGCCAATGTGATAGATCTTAAAGGATAGACCCAGGAACCTCCAAAGCCAACGAGGGGCGTGCATGCCGGGATCAAGCGTTCTTTGGCGATCCCCATCTGCTGGAATGCAGGGTAGTAAAGGATATCTACTAAGCTTCTGTTATCCACCAAAACTCGGTGGATGTTGAAGTCCCCTGCCTGTATGCTAACAACGAGCACGTCGTCATGGGGGTGGTGAAGGCGCCGGGCCTCCTCTTCTGAAAACTCGATGCTGGAGCCGTTCCGTCGTGCTCCTTCTAGTGAAGAGCCCATCAACTGGACGCTTTGTACCGTCCGTAAATAGGTCTTTCTGGCCTTTTTAGACGACCCTGTTGAAGCGCTGCCCCCTATTATCATCCGTATGTCTGCTACCAGTGGTCTGGGACGTTCGTTTTCCCATCTAGGATTCTGCTCTTGGGGTTGATCCGTTCTCTCCTTCCTCACGAACCTCTGTAACCTTCCTTGCCTGATAAGGGCCTCGATCTGTTGCTTCAGGTCATAATAGTCCGCCGTATCGTGGCCGTGATCGCGATGAAAACGACAGTATCTATCTCTTGGCCTCTTGTTTGGATCTCCCTTCAACTTGCCCAGGAACGTCAAGGTTCCTTCATCTTTGATTTGCATTAACACCTAGTCAATTGGGGCTGTGAGGGGGGTGAAACTTGTAAACCTCCCCGAAGGTGGTTTGGATCTCCAGTCTTCTCGTCGGTCTCCGGTTCTTGCCCTTTTTCGTCCATTATCTGGTTTCGTGTCTTCCTGCCTTTCCCTTTTTCTTGGCTTATAGTCGTTTCTGGCCAACAAGGCATCCTCCGCGTTCATATACTTCGTCGCCCTGTAATACACGTCGAACATAGTTTTTGGGTCATTCTTGCATAGTGAGAACAAAAACTTACCCTTTCGTAGCCCGTTTGTGAATGCTGCTACTTGTATCTTATCATCCGCCTCGTCTATCGAGAGGGCTTCCTTGTTAAAACGGGCTATGTATGATCTTAAAGTCTCGTCCTCTCGTTGCTTGATACTTAGTATGCACGCGGTAGACTTCTTATGCCGATGACTTTGGATAAAATGTGATACGAATTGTGCGCCTAATTCCTTGAAAGTGCCTATGGAATTGGGCGTCAACCTACTGTACCAATCCCTCGTAGGCCCTTTCAGAGTGGTGAGAAAAGCCCTGCACATGATTTCGTTCGGTACACCCTGAAGATGCATTAGGGTTCTGAAAGTCTCCAGGTGATCCAACGGGTCTTTGGATCCGTCGTAGTTCTCCACATGGGGCATGCGAAACTTTGGAGGAAGGGGGCATGAATTCACTAACGCTGTGAAAGGCGAATTCGTTCTATGGACTAGGTCGTCCAGGTTGCTGGATACCCGTCCTCTAAGGGCGTTCATCATCACATCCATGCGTTCCCTCATCTCCTGCATTTCGGCGGCGATGTGAGTCGGCAAAGTGTCTGAGACAGATGGTCGATTGGTTTCCTGTCGCTCGGGTCTAGTTGGAGCGTTGCTGCCCTCGGGTCTTTCTGCGTTCCTTCCTTTCGGACTAGTGCCCTCCTGGTCTTCCTCTGGTGCACTTGGGTGTGTAGTCCTTTGTCGCAGCTGTTCTTCCAAATCATGATTCTGCTTGGTGAGGCGCTCAACCACCGCCGCAAGCGTTTGGACCTGCCTCTCTAGAGCTGTGGCGTGCTGTTCGTCGCCTTGATTGTTGTTTGTCGCCATCGATCGAGTGAGTACCATGCAACTCTTTGTTTCAAGAATAGAGCGAGGCTAAAGTAATCGAAAGATTTTCTTTCCCCATAGACGGCGCCAACTGATGATGCCGAAAAAATCACCAATAAGTTGCAAGCACTCTCCAACTCAAGTCAACACTTGCAAAGAGAAAACAAAGAGACCTAAAAGAGAGCACCGGTGTGGTGCCGGCCAAAAACCCTCCGAAGGTCAAGTTAGAATCTTGTTTCCTCAACCCTAGAATGCCAAAGTTAAGAATAGTGTGCGTACCTTCATATCTAGGGTTTCTGGGGTATTTATATTGGGTGGAATTGCCTTTCTTTTTGGATACAACTTCCCTCTCAAGTTCCTTTCCATATAGGAGTCTTCTCAAACGTGTGTCGCAAGAAGTCCAAGTGTGCACGCTTGCGTGGGGATAAAGTAAAAGTTGATTTAAAACATATCAAATGACATGCAACCTAGAATCTTCAATTAATTCATACATGACGGATACTCAACAAAATTTAACCGTCATAGTCGCGTCACCTACGGTGTCGATCCGTCTTCATGCTCTCCGTCCCTTCGAGTTCTATAGAAATATCCATCTCCTATTTTTATCCCCTTCAGTAGAACTTAAGAATAATACCAAAAAGTGCAATGGAGCTTATGAATAGTAACAAAAATAAACTGAATAGTAAAATAAGTTGGCTTTTTAATCTGGACCAAACTCAGATATTGTTCTTTTTTTGGGTTATGACCTTCGTCTCTGCCTTATTTGGTTTCTTCTGAAGACTGCAAAATGCTATGCTGAGCAAAGTCACACTGTTACACCCAAGACTCCAACAATTACTCACATTTCTAGTAATAGCTATTTACGAGTATGAACTATCAATCATTAGTCAAACTACATTTAATGTATTAGGATTTTTTTTTTTTTTATACAAGATAGAATTCTCCTCTAGCCTAATCTAAGTGTATATGTGTGTGAAACTCCCTCCTAGAGACTTGAATCTCGGCCTTTACCCCTCACACTTTACAAGCACTTATACTTGTAGAGTGACCATCGCACCAAGAATGTGCGGTAGTATGTATTAGAGGATTTGCTTTGGCTAGCCAGACCCAGAACTGCATGTCATTGGTGGGTGTGAGTAGCTTGTCTACAGTGGCATAGAAATACCCTGTATCATTGGTTGCTCTGAATTCATTCAGTCCAACTTTCAAAGTTGTCTCCTTTTTTGCTTTTTTTTTAATTTCTAAAATGAACTCTTGGTATTCGTCATAGTTCTTTTTCTCGGCTCCTTGGTATACATGTTACTTCAAAGATCCTTTGTAGGATTCATCAAAGGATAATGCATCCCAAGCTACACCACTATCATCCTGTGAGCCTGTGAAATCTGTGAGGCTCTCCGTTGATCGATAAAGGGAAAGCGGAATCAACACTTGTCTCACATCCCTTAATTGCCCCAGGACCTATCCAATCCATCAAAGGACTGCCCGTTTGAGAGTCGAAGCTCATCCTTGCTTTGGGCTGGGACAATCACTAGATCATTAGGCTGAGCATCAGATAACATCAAACCTGTCATCGCGGCATAGGATGAACCGAGTCATAATTTGTCCTGTCCTTGACAACCAAAATCTGCTGTCAATCGATTAATTAAAGTATTGTATTTCCTAATATTTGTGTAAACCTTTTTATGGGTTTATATATGGGGTGGTTAAATACATTTTTTCACTTTCAGTTGTTGATACACATAAATACACCTTGACTTTCGCTTTCCTTTTAAAATTCTGTGAGATTCGATGTTTCAAATTGCATATAATGGTGAATTGAATTTTCAGGGAAGGAATTTGGCCACAACTCGATGATGGTGGAGTCTGGATTACCGCCCAGTGATTATTATGATGGAGATGGTAGTGGTGGAGGCAACTAGTCAAGTGGATTAATTCTTAAAGGATAAGGAAAGTCAGGCCTTACAGTTACACGAAGAGAAGATGAAAGAATGATTGGAAGTTATCACTAGTAATAGTCCCTTTAGAAACAATACGCGCGCGCGGGCACACATATGTATATATATATAACAAATTCGATTACTGATGTGGACAAGGTACTTACGGATGGGGACTGTCCTCTTTTTTTTTTTTTTTTTTTTCTTTTTTTGGGATTGGGAAACCGGATACATCACAATAGCCTCTACTACCAGAGACATATGACTCTCTCTTTTATCAGTCAAGTAAGATAGTCTCTAAGAACCTTAGCATACAATGTTGTTAAATTTTGTTCCATTTATCTAATACGGAAGTTTCCTTTTGTATTTTGTGGGAGAAAAAATCAATTGAGGCGAATGTTTCCCTTCTCCCCATGAGAGCAATTGGTAGCAGCCAAGAGAGAACTTGTAAATTTCAGGTAAGCTAGTTACTCTAAACATTTGCTATGTTAAATGCTCCTAAACTAGAAGTCCTTTGATTTTTTTTTATTCCTATTTCTGTCACTAGGACTCTTGTAAGAATTAAGCACACTATCCCCCTTTAAATGCTATCTATCAATACTTTGGTCTTATCTTTGAAATCAATATTTAATGTAATACAATGAACATTGTTTGAATATGTGTTATATTACGCACCAAAATATTTTGTTTCCATAAACACAAACATATTAATGCCTTAATCATGGTGTTAAAACTTATAATTCTCCAACTACTGTACCTATGTACTTTTTGAAGACTATTTAAGTGCTTTTCTCTGTACTTGTACTTGTTGGAAAAGTGCCAATAGAATGCATAATTATAATAGAGAACTTAAATAAAATTTTCATCTGAACTAACCACCCTTCACCAAATCAATCAAAACATATCTTTTCTGTTTCTTCTACAATTCAAATTAGCAACATAGTCTTGCCAAAAAATATAATTTGTGATAATCTTATAAAATTGCAGCTTGTGACAGGCCATATAAATGTAACATAGGAATTCATATTCACAGCTTCTGTGATTGTTCATTTGATTGGTAATGTTTTATATTATTCTCAAGGTTGTAATAGACAACATATGGATGAAAATGTGGGGCAAAAGCGTCCAAAAGATCAACCTAGCAGATGGATCAGAAGATAAAGACAGCAGAATCTAGTTTGGTTGATTTAAAGCACTCTCATTTACTTGTGTCACCAACATATCAAGGGGGCTCAGGCAAACAAAGTTCAAGGTGGAAGAACTGTCTTTGCACCCCAACAACACGTGGGGTAAGGTGTCGACACTCAGTGAGGTTCCATTGGTTCCAACCTCTCTACATTGGCTGCTAAATCGGGACCCATCAGTGACTCACTCCAAGCTAAGTAGCTCTCCATTTATCATGGGGATAAAACCATTGGCATAGTGGTTTTATATTCAGTTATCCTATTTTTTACTATGAGAATGCACTCGCATGCAACTTTCTCCCATTACTGTAAATATTGATTTTTCTCTGGTATGAAAACCACATTGTGCCTTAACACTACTATAATGCTATATATATATATATATATATTCTATGACATCCTGCTATCTATTAGCATTTACACTAACATGGTCAAAGGAAAACATCCAAAAATTGATCTGTTGGGTAAATACTAGCAATATAAAAAAGGCCTCAACTTTGATTAGAAAATTGCATAGAAACTGTCAGCTGTCAAGATGTTCACTGCAAAAAGTAACTACTTTAGGCTTCACATATTTGGAAACGAAAAAAGATAAATTTCATGTAATGCCCTACTACAGTGGCAATGAAGATAATTTATGACTCACACATTGACAAGTTTTGAGAAAGAAATAAGGAAGATATAGTTTATTATCCTCTAGGATTTGCAATGTAAGGTTTGGATTTCCTGACAAGCGGTAATGGATTTTTAAAAATGAACCAATCTCTTTAATCCTCGAATAGTTTGAACTATTAGGAGAATTCACCTCCCCCTTCATTACTCAGGGTAATTGTTATGAGCCCCTCACCTCATAGCTGTCAGCTGTGGCAGTTATTCAATTAAATCTAAGCATCAGATAGCAGACACAGGCCCTAAAATGGAAACACTTGTGGAAGCAAAAAAATTCACGAAAGACTCAAATTATTGTTCTGGGGAAAAGCATGGGCCATCCAACCTGCCAAATTGTTTTTCAGCATCAAATGGGGTTTAAAAGGCACCCAAATGTCTTTTACTTCCTTTTGTTTCTTTTTTTGTGCTCCTTTACTATTATAACATGGTCTTATACCATAAGGTCTTTGAATTTTGCTTCAGTTAGTTCTCAGCTTATTTGTATGTAGATTAAAAATAATTTTCCTATTAGGAATTTTCAAATCAATCCAGAAGAAGAGAAATTTATGCTTTGCAGCAATCTCTATTGATAGAATGTGGTGGATTAGAAACCAAAATCTTGTTTGAAAATCTAGCCCCTGACCCTAGAGATGCTGCCCAGCTTATAAACAAAAGCTTCAGTTAGCATATGAAAAATTAAGATGCTCACATCAGATAAAATTAGCTGCTAGATTCCACCTTAATCAGTTTAGGCCAAAGTGAATTTTGATGCTGCAATCCATCATGATCTAGTTTCTGCGGTAGTGTGTTGTTGAGATTATAATGGATATTGTATTTAAGCAGAGTTCCAAGTTTCTTGTAATACCTCTATATATTGAAGCTCAGGCAACTCTTTACAAAAACCCAGATATGTGATTTTTGAAGGTGACACTAGCAATGCAATCAACACCTCAAACTAATAACAATTTAACTAAAACATCACCCTTTTGCATATCATGTTCCCAAGAGGTTCATATGCTTCATACAGAGAAACAAAAACATTATTATAGAAATACAGTAATGAAGGCAGGTATGCAGGGACAATCAAGTACTGATTGTTTCATGCACATAATGAACTATGTGTCAACACCAGCATAGTTCCAGTTTGCACTGGGGAGGACCCATTGGTTCCAATTTCCAACCTCTCTGCATTGGTTGTTAAATTGGGGACTATCAGTGACTCACTCCAAGCTCAGTAGCCCTCTATATAACATGGGGATTAAAATAGTGGCATAGTGGTTTTATATTCATGTTCTCCTATTTTTACCATGAGTATGTACTCACCTACAAATTTCTTTCAATTAATTTTGATGTGTTTCTTGTAAGAAAATCAGATTGTGCCTTAATAATATTATAATGTTATATATATATATATATATATATAGAGGAACAAAGGAAAACATCCAAAATTTGATCATTTGGTAAATACCTAATGAAAGAATACAACTTGGATTAGAAATTAACAAAGACACTGTTAGCTGTCAAGGTGTTCACTGTATCAAGTAAATTTTAGCACAACAACATTAAATTTCACTTTTTTGGTAAAGGATAAAAAATAAATTCCAAGTACGACCCTGCAATGGTAATGACAAGCTCATTTATGAACTCATCCATTGACAAGTTTTGAGAAAGAAACAAGGAAGATTTAGTTTATCAGACTCCAGGATTTGGAATGTAAGATTTGGATTTCGTTGCCAAAAATCGGGTTGTAAGATATTAAGGCCTTTTGGAGACACATTATATCGGAATCCGTAGTGTTTGATACTAATTGAACTTGTGTTGAGTTTATTGATTAGATGTGGACTAAAGTTTTTATCATTATGAACAGTGAATATGGCAAAATTTTATAGTTTGTGTTTTATTTTGATGGATGAGTTAGATTTATTTAAACAAGAATCACAATGCAAGAGGTTCAAAATAAGAAGCAAGAACAGAATCAACACAGCAAACACTTACCAAACATAAAAACAGAACACGCAATGAACTAGGAAGCAACACAACAACAGCAAAAACAACACAAAACAGAAATGGCAGCACCACACCAGGTACAACATCTTAGTCTTTAAAGGGAGTAGAGGACACTCCCCAATCCAAACAAAGAACCTTGATCATAACAGTTTTATGTTTTGTTTTTTCTTTGCATGAATAAAGAAGATGCATACATACGGTTTTTGATAGGTCAGATGTCATACACATTTACATATAGTTTACTCTTTCACAAATTATACTCAAATGTCATTATATAGAATTTTTAGCCACATCAAAACCATTACATTTGAGCATGCCAATGAAACACTTGGCGTACTTAAACCACTCTAATGACTACAAATACAATTCAACTAAAACATCATTCTTTGAGTAGCATGAGTTCAAGAGGTTCAAATTCTTTTATACCGAAAAGATAACACAATTACAACAATACAATAACAAAGGTAGCAATGCAGGGTAGAAACAACTACTGATGTTCTGGTTGGTTGAGCACATGAAAATCCTTGAAACATTGGCATTTGAAGCCTAACAGTAAGAACAATAGCAATATAAATAATAAATAAAATTTAATATAAAAATGAAAAAACGAAAATGGTATATAATATGTGAAAGGAAGAAATGCAGGCTTACCAACTATAATTCGCAGGCAAGTAAAACTTGATAGCTCAAATGTCTTTCCTATCACAATAAAAACTTGGTAATGTGAATTATAACATTAGTAAAAGAATTTTTACAAATTTAGAAATTTGAGTAATGTTTGTTATCCAATTATTACTTCATTCTACTCACAATGATATTTGTAAAATTATTTATTAGTTTCAAGCTAATTGGTACAATAGAAACAGTTTAGTTAGAAATGGTAGTAGTATAAGACAGAGGAAAAACACAGGGAAGATTGAAAGATTTCAGTAACTATTTGGGCTGTTTTCTTTTATCTAAAATTTTCATTGTGATACCAAACAAAAGCGATGTTTTTGATCTTTCTTTGTAACATAATATTTTATGGTTATCTTATCTCTATCACCAGCTAAAAGATACTGGGTTGAAGCTGTTTGGTAACACAAAATGGTGGCTGTAATTGTATGTGTGAGAGACTTTGGTAATTTACCATATATGTTATAGTCTACCGGAAAATTGGGTGAGGACGTACCCATAATTTTCTGAAAGTGGTGTGGGCACTTTGGTCCTCCACGAATCACCTTTGTAGACGCTTCAACAATTCTGAATCGCCAAGATTGTAGCCTTCGTAGTTTTCTCCACGAGTCCTATAAAAGAAAGTGACAGAGGGAATTTGCTCGACTTTCTCAAAATTAGGGCCTTCATCTGGTTGCAGACTAAGAACGAATTCGGTTGGCATTTCTTCAAATTGCAGATTTTTGAGGCTTTTCAGATGGTGGATGCCAGAGGGCACCTCCTTCAGCTGTGGGCATTCATCAATTACAAGCTTTTCAAGAAGAGGCAGGGCACCTTCATCTATTATCAACCTATTCAATCCTCCCAATTTTCCAAGCCCTAGAAACTTCAGTTTCCGAAAGCCTCCTCCCTCAATATGTAATTGCTCACCTCCGTATCCATCGTGAAGCCAAAGACGCATCAAATTAGGCAGAGCTTGAAGGACCTTTAATGGATCTTCCATTAATTTTGACCAGTATAAATCAATTCGAGCTATACTGTTGAGTTTCGAAATCCATTTGGGAAACTTTTCTAGCCGCCCAACTAGGCGAAGAGTTTGTAAGAGAGGTGGAGGAGAAGACATTGATTGTAATTCAAGAACTTCTTCCTCACTTGTTGCCTTGATTCTCAATGACTGAAGGTGGCTCATTGTCTCTAGTACGGCACAAAAAGCTATCCCATTTTCTCTCTTCAATTTAGCAATCTCCAACTTCCTCAATTGTCCCAAACTCCCCAATTCTGTTATAAGGGCATTGTTGTTGGCTTCAATCTTAGAAAGCTTTTGTAAGGATTTTAAACGCCCAATGCCACTGGGTATCTTTACTGCTTGTCTAAAGTCAATATTGTATTCAACATCATTGTCTTCAATGTATGCCGCAAGATACCGTAGCTTATGGAGCCTACTGATCTCTGCTGGTAGTTCAGACACAAGAGAACGTTTCAAATCCAAAGTCTCTAGGTAGTGCAGTTTACCTATCGATTTAGGAAGCATTTTCACTTTTGTATCTCTAAGGCTTAAATATCTTAGGTGTAATAGGTTTCCAACTTCTTTAGGAATGTAATCAACTGGGGCACCTTCAAAATCCATTGTTCTCATGAGCTTGAAATTTGCAAGACAAGTAGCAAAAAAAGAATTGGGTACTTTGTCTAACCCAAAAATGAGAATAGAACGAGTTTGGGAATTAGAAATACTCTTCAATGGAGTATATACATTGTTCGTAATTGATAGACGTCGAGCAATTTTGTCAAAACTTGAGTAGTTTTGAATTGAGACTAAACAAAAATTCAACTCCTCTGATCTTGCAAGAATGACCTCACGTAACATATCATGAACTCGACAAAATCTATTTTTGCCAACTTCATCAAACTCTACCACTTGAACCAAGCTTCTACGAATGAGTTGATTCAAGTAGCCTTGTGCAAGTTCTTCCAATGTTATTCCTTGCTTTTCTATTACAAAACCCTCAGATATCCAAAGCCGAATTAGTCTTGCACAATTTATGGAGTAATCCTCTGGAAACATACCTAAATATAGGAAACAAGCTTTGAGGTAGTAAGGTAAATCATGATAACTAAGAGATAGAATTTTAGGAATACTTCTTAGATCTGAATTAGTGTCTAATTCCAAACTAAGACTATCATGCAATTTACCCCACTCAGAAACAACCTTGTCCTTATTTGACAAAAGGCCACCTATAACCACAATTGCAAGTGGCAAACCTTCACATTTCTCAACTATTTTGCATGACAGCTCAACTAGTTCATGTGGACAATTGTCCTCCTCATGTTGGAACACCTTCTTATAGAACAATTCCAAAGCTTTATTTGACGGTAGAGGTAGTTGTTTGTGCACATAACAAGGTGAAGATTCATTGTGAGAGGGAGCAACATCCTCATTTCGAGTTGTGATTACAATTCCACTACCTTTGCCATTATTAGGTAAGGCAAATTTTAAACATTCCAGAAAATCTGTATCCCATAAATCATCAGCAACAATTACATATCTTTGCTCGTGCAAATATTGCCTTAATACTGTAATAAGATTTATCTCTTCCATTTTGTCAATTTCTTTAGGAGCAAACTCATTTCTTTCCTTGTAGAATTGCTTTATCATGTCCCTGAATAGGTCTTCCTTCTTGTATGATCGAGACACAGTGATCCAAGCATGACAATTAAAGTGTGCTACCACTTTCTTGTTGTCATATACTTTTTTCACAAGAGTGGTCTTGCCAACACCACCAATGCCAACAACTGAAATCATAGTGCGATTAGATGGTCCTTCTACCAACCAGTTTATCAATTTGTCTCTATGCGACTCAATGCCCACAACCTTAGAGTCCTCAATGAAAAGAGATGCCACTCGAGGGTCATACCATGTAACACTTCTAGCATTGTTGCTCAATCCCCCTTGCTCAATAGTGTTGAAACGATATTTTACAGCTAACTCTCTCTTTTCCTTGAGATTGATGCTGATGTCTTGAATCTTGGAGGCTATGACATATTTAGCTTTCAACTTTTTGGTAAACTGAAAAAACTTTCGGAGGAAATGGAAGTGTTGCCTTGGCCCAAGAGGACCTTTCGCCATATGAAGTATGTATTCATCAATGATGTCTTCAATGTGGTAAGCTTCTTCCCTTATCTGTTTCACCCATGTTTTCTCAACATTGCTCATATTCTCTTGCTCGACCCTCGCATCTGCATCCTTAAGGAAAGATTGAATAATCTCTAATTCACCTTTGATGCTTGCAACTTTGTCATGGACACCCTTGAGTAATCTCACTTCTTGGAATAACAATGGCGCCAAATTTTCAATAACTAAGTTAACTGCTGTCTCTGCCATTTCTCCTCCCTTCTTAAATAAGTTGCCACGCTAAACTGTAAATGAATCAACTCAATGTCAGATGCAGCAAAAATACTACTGAAGGACAAGGTACTTTCTCTCCTTTATAACTTCACAAATTAGTTGTGTACTCAAAGAAAACCAGGAAGTTGGAGTCACTCCCCCATCAATCCTTACCAGCCCACCATGTGCAATAGAATAAAAGAATCATGACAACAACATTCTTCTATAAAAAGCTAACATAAACACATGAAAGTATATGTCAGATAAATTCATTAAGCCAAATGGCCAAGCTATATGCTTAGAATGATTTGGATTTAGTACATAAATTGATTAAGGAAGAATTTTGAATGTAATGATAAATGATACAATAAGGCAAAAGATGCAAGGAAAATAAAATCATCATCATGGTGTTTCTGATAATTTCTAAATCAGACAAGTAGAATAAATTTTGCAATACAAAATAGTGTCTTTCTCCTGCTAAGAATAAATAAAATGGAATAATAAAATCTTTTTGGCGTAGACCCAATGAAAGCTGTCAGAAACAAATGAGTACCTTATCTTTATATTGAACTTGTTTTTCTTCTCGAGTAGACAAAGCAGCAACTTCAACCTGACATAAATGTCTAAGATAAGCTAATCTTGGAGAAGGGCATATATTTCATTACAAAATACACTTAATGGAGTTTCTAACTATGCTAGGGGCTTATGAAAAGAGAGTCCCATAGATGTATTTTGCTTCACAAGTTATCACATCTATGGCCAAAGATGATGCAGGGAAAAAAAAAAAAAAAAAGATGAGAGCCAGATTGTGACATTGCTTTGGGGAAAAAGAAAAGATCTAAAGTATTTCCTCCGACGATTGATCGGTCAATAGCATCTGTAAACAATAATCTAAAGAATGTGGGAGACAAAAAATGGACCTACTGCTTTTAGTCTCTTATACTTTCTTAAAAGTTATCCACCAAAGGACCATTCATTTTCTTTTCTCCTCTGCCTTTCAATTCTATTTCTTGAGAAATTGTGTGGATATTCTCATATTCAACAATGTGCCAACGTTAGTGGCTTTCACATTGTCGGTAGCTATATACAAAACCAATTCGTAGCTGGGAGTGAACATACTTGCTATAGACTTTTAAAATAGAGTTCACATGCCATATTATTCAAACCGATCTTACAATAATAGATTTTATAAAGTTCCTTTACTGTCAAATGATGATTCTTTATCATATTACAACCTTGAAGCTCTGTATCTTCCCTTTCTAAACTGCCCCTCTTCCTTTTGGAATCATTGATTCCATGTGTTGTCAGGGCCATATGTGCTCCTTTTTCTTAGCAATCAATATATATATAAAAGGAGAGACCTCATTTGAGAGAGCATGAGGCTTTGCCAAGTGGCGCTCTCTTTGAGGATTCTCTTGCAATAAAAGATATGGACTTTTTGTTTTCTTTGGTTCATCATTTCAAGACCATTCCTCTACCTCTCACCAACATAAGTACTCTTTATTTACTAAATAAACACCAAATAAAAGATAATGACTCTTTATTTTCTTAGGTACATTGTTTCAAGACTACTTTTTTCTCCTTAGGTTTTCACCTCTTGCACTTCTACTCCTTTATATACCCTTGCCCATAGTCTTTTAGATTATCCTAACTCAAATGCACATATGAGATTCTTCAAACTAGAAAGGATGTGAACAACTTGTGGTTTTGATGCAAAGGTCAAAGGTCATTGTGGGACTGGATATTTCCCTTATTTCACTTTCTTTTTTCTTTTCTTTTTTTACTTATTCTCCACGTTAGTCTTTTTGTATTTTTTTACTTTTACTATGATACTAATGTATTGTATTGCACACATATAAATAAAATAATTTTTTTCCCTTATTAGTGTGAACTATTATAATTGTATTTAAAATTATGAATGAGGTTCATAATTTAATAGATTTGTGAAAAATTGTTAATAGTTAACATGAAGTTATTTTATATGAATTTAAAAATCATACAAAATCTTTTAGTTTCTTTTTTTTTTTTTTTTTGCAATTTTCCTTATACTATATATATATATATATATATATATATATATATATATATATATATATATATATATATATTGTTGAATTTCCTTATACTATATTTGAACGCTTGGGAGCTTGCTTCACAAATCTATTAAATAATAAAATATTTTGAATATGAACATTGAGGATAATTGCACGGATACTCTAACAAAACTAATTAAAGAAAAGGGCATACCATCAGTTTGGAAAGTAAGTATTTTCATTATACCTTAATCTAAATACTGTAATTGCGATTTAGTTCCGGTGTTTCTCCATATTATTTTTAATATTAAATTTATAATATGGTATGGTCTCCTAGAAATGCCTAAGAACTATACAATTTCAATCACATATATCAATTTTAGTAAATTAAAGCGAATCAATAGTTTGGAACTACTTCTAGAATAAGAAAAATTATAAATATGAATTAAGAAGAGGGAGCTTTAAAGCATTCGACAATAGTTTGGGAAAACATAAATACTATAAACAACAAAATGAATATTCTATATGTTATATGGGTCTTAAAAAGAAAACATAAAAATTATTTCCATATGAAATTGCAAAGTGTCCGCGCATCGCGCGGGACATCATCTAGTTATTGCTAGTTATGTTGCCATGAGGGCCACACCATTTATACTCTTCTCTCTCTCTCTCTCTCTCTCTCTCTCTCAATTTTTTTTTTTTTTTTGGGTAGGGGGTGATTAGAAACGATAGCCCCATGTTAGGGCCAAAGATACTGTTGCTATGATTATTTGTTCTTTAGCAATTATTGCTATGATGCCTTGAGGGCCATATATGCAGATCATTTGTCTTTGAAAATCATTTTGTTAATAAGTTAGCAGGTGCCTTCTAGAGGATTAGCTTTTTACATATTCCTCGAAGTTATTATGTAACTTATAATCTTGCTAAGCATATTATTCATGTCACAAGTTTATTTGTGTGGATGGAAGATGTCCCATCACACCTCACAACTATAGTTTAGGCCAATCTCTCCAATCTTTCTTAATGAAATTTTAATTTTCTAGAGCTAAGGGAAAATCCAATTAAATCTCAAAGTGAAGTCTAATTTTAAATTTGTGTTTCATCCAATTTTGTTAATTTTGGTATAACTATTTACTAAACCACAAAAATCAAGGAGTCCAATTTATTTTTCTTAATTTTTTATGCTCAATGAGTTATTGAGTGAAAAAACTATAGAATTAAAATTAATAAACCTAAAAAAAAATTCATTTGTAAAAAAAAAAAAAAAAGGAATGTGAAAAGTCTAGGCAATGATAGGGTTACTTAGGATATGTAAAGTTTGTAGGGAAGATGTATATTCATAATTGTACTCATGATTACAACCTACTCTACAAGCATCCTAAGGTTTGTGTGTGTGTGTGTGTGTGAGAGAGAGAGAGAGAGAGAGATTACTTTACTGTAAATGTTCTAATTTAAGAGAAATCAACTTAAGATTGTTGATGACCACTTGAATATAAGAATTTTATCTATATCTCTTATTTCACAACACCTTATCAGTATGAGTCTCTACCTAATTTCCAAAGGAAGTTGTACTTCTATTATTCTTTAAACATCAAAGGTTATTTGTGTTCTCTTCTCAACTTACCGTAAGTTTTTCTTCCTAAAAATTAGTGATTATCCTATTTCTTTGTTATCAAGTTTTATACTTATATTTTTAGTGATTATTTTAACCAATTAAAATTTTATGGGATTCATGTTCTATATATATTTGTTAAAGATGGTTAGTATGTTACACGTATCAATCACCTTCAAATATTATGTATGTATAGTATTCTTTCGTTACAATTTTGTATAATGGAAATGTTTGTTTGTTTAATTACTTATGTAATTAAATATTTGAAATAGATGCCAAAGCATACAAAATTTGAATTTGATACCTTGACATCTTTGAGAATTTCTTATATTATTATTATTATTATTATTATAATACAAATACTAGTTTGACAAACTAAAATTGAGAATTTCACGATTAAAAATTTAAATATATATTTTTATTTATTTCAAATAAATTTATATTTGTTTTATTAGTAAATACTGTATTTAATATTTTCAAAATATAAAAATATTAGATACAAATTTGGTAAAATTTTAATATATATATTTAATTATTCTTATTTGTAAATAGATCCCATGTATGTATATGCAAGCATGAGTTACAAGTTAGTGTTAGGGAATAGTGTGGGCCAATAATATCCATTTAAGGTCCAGATATAATTGGGCTAAACCCAGGACATTATACTTTCACTCATAGCCCAACCCAACTTTAAATTCAGCCCAAGTAAATAAAAAATAAATTTGCGGTCTTGTTGGTATCTATGTGCACACAGCCAATCCTGAGGCCAACAAAAGATACAATTTTACCCAAGGTAAATCTCTCTCTCTCTCTCTCTCTCTCTCTCTCTCTAAAGTTTCTATTTTTATTTTTTAATGATTTCTCTCTTTATGTGTTTTGTTTTAGTGAGAATCTTCATTGACTTTGAGACTAGTGAATACACACAAATTCTAAGTTTCATATTCTGAGTGTCACAAGTTTTGCACAAATTCTAAGTTTCACATTGTTATTTGTCTGGTAAGTAATGTATCAGGGTGTTTTGTAATCAAAATGTAAAGTTGTATGTATGACTCTGAATTTGTTGTTTAATTTTTTGAAATGGGCTATTGATGTTGAGCTTATGTATCAGGTTAATTGTGTGAATGGTTTTTATTTTTGGGTCTGAGAGATTTTTTTTATTCAATAATTATCTCAAAAAACTGAAAGGGTTTCTCATATTATAGCATCGAAATAAAAGACAACATTTTCTATTGATATGTTCTGAGCAATCTATTGGGAAACACAGAGATATAAGTGTTATGTTAGCTACATTGGACTACTGGCAGTTCGAACATTGGAAAATTCATGAAAACTTGGAGGCCAAAAATTTGACTAATTTAGCTAGGATGTGGTTTTATTTTTTTAGTTGAGTTGTAAGGTGTTATTTTTCATCTTTCAATTAGGAATGAAGACCCCTGTCTAGGTGCTTTTAACCGTAGGGACTTGAGAACTTGCATGAACAAACTCTTTTGCTACAAGAGCAGCAGTAAATCACTGCAGTTCTATCTAATTTACTCTCTGTTTTAAGGTGATTAGTTCTCAACAGGAAAAGGGGTATTCTTCTTAATGTAACATTTTTTTTGTCTGTTTGTGTATAACATTTTGGAATATAAGTCTACTATTTTGGATCATCTGATTCCAAATGCAAATCTACAGGATACCTAATTTAGGATTTATCACAATGTCTTTTATGTTTCTTTTTCCCATCATTAATTTCATCAATATTGTAAATCTTAATTTACTTGATAAATTTTATTTGTTTCTTGTCATTGTGTGAATTCTGCTCTAGTAGGCTGCTAATTTTGCAGGTGGTTGTTCCACAACAATCAAGATGCTGATGTTGACTGCAAATACTGTTGCCAACCTGCCTCAAATACCACTAGTTATACATGGTGACTACCTTCATGTAATCTAGCTTTTTAGGTACAATGATTTAGTGTGTGTTCTTTGGTTGCTAAAGGTGCAAAATAGAGGGCTCTTTTTCATTTTATTTTACTTTTTTGTTTTTAAAAATGAAGATGATATAACAAATGACAAGGAAATGTGAGTTTGGTTCTCTCTTAGGTAAAGCAGTACAACCCCTAGATTAGTTTAATCCAAGTTCTCATTGGACCAAATCAAGTTGAATCCCAAATATAGATGGTGGTTTACTTGGTAATCACTTTTTAAGGAATTCATGCTTTTGGCCCCTGCATTATTTGTTAAAATTATGATGATGAATTTAGAGTGTGAGACGTAGAGAGAGAATATATGTTTCATTTATTTCATTATTTGGACAGGAAATTTTTACTCTTTCAAAATAAATTTTTTTTTTTGAACAAAGAACTTCCTTCATGCTGTACTATATGAACAAGTGCATTCTTTGGAGTTCTATTTTATTGGGTATTCTGAAGAGAGATTTTAGATCTTGATTTTAACAGTGTTAACTGTTATGTATGTGTATGCAGTGAAAATAGAGGGTCAATGCATGGGGCATAATATGCATACTGTATCTAATCTAGGGAAAGTTTTCATGTTGTTTCATCACTTCAATGGAAAAATGAGGTCACTAAGATTGCTGCAGCTGGACAGATAGTGATTTGTGCCCAATTTTTTACTATTAATAAAGGAAGACATATCTTGCATTCTAGACAAATGCAGTCTACTTCTGATATTTTTTTTTAGAGATAATTACAACATGCTGCTAACTCCGCAGCTCGAACCCTTTCCCCCCTAAACTCCCAAGCACTTTGTATATGGTGAGGTGCCAATTCAGCTACAAAGCCTTTGGTAATTTCATTCTTTTATATCTCCAATTACTTGTCATCTATGCCTTTTGTGTCTCATACTATAGTAGAATTTTCTCATCTATTATCAATTGTGTTCAACGTAAATCTACAGATTTTACATTTGTTAGAATGTGAAAATAGTTACCTTTATATCATGATTTGGCATTTTCTAACATGTATCAGTGATACTTTGACCTTTTGCATGAAGGTAATGCCCCTTACAGCCCTTTGGAGGTGAGCCAAAGTTTCAGAGCTTTCTAGGGATTATTATGTGCTTGAATTTTTCAATTTTAGTCTCACTTAAGGGGGGTTGTATTTGAATCAGTTACTAACCCACTGGTTTGGAAATTTTCTAAACACAGTCTCACTTTCAACGATAGAGCTTATTTGTGACTTTAGGATTATTGCTAGCTATGCTGCTAGTGCCATGAGGGCCACACCAATTATTCACTTCTTGGCCACACCCACAGGTACTGTTTTTTTTTTTTTTTTTGAAATCCACCCACAGGTACTGTTGTTATGATTATTTGTTCTTTAGCAATTATTGATAGCTATGTAGGTGATTGACTTTGAAAATCTTACTGTTAATAAGTTGTTTAGAATTATTTGAATATCTAATTAATCTTGTACAATATTTTGCTCCAGAAACATCAAGCAGTAGACAACCATCTATTTGAGAAATCAATGAACAATCTCATCCTTTACAAGGTCAATAGCCCAATAAGATAAAAAATATTTAAAAATAAAATATCATCCTCTCATTCCCTGTTTGGGTAATGAGAAAAACAAACCCAAAATTTCGTTTCTTACATTTTTCTCATCCTTTCCTATATTGGGGTGTGTTTTCTTGTTGAGGTGAGTTTTAAGTTCCAACAAATTGTGTGTGTGTGTGTGTGTGTGTGTGTGTGTGTGTGTGTTGGGTTTTTAGGGGTGGCTCACTTAATAGATCTTTGTCATCCCTATCTTAGGATTTTCTCAGTGATTTAATAGATGAAACCACTTGTTTGGGAGTTCATTTTGGAGGTGAAAATGTGTAGAAAAGTGTGTTATTGAGGAGGGACCTGAGTTTGGTTGTTTATGCTTTACAGGGAATATATATTTTTATATATTTGTCCATTAAAAATAACAGCAAGCTGGAAGAAATCAATATCTAACCTGGCCCATTACAAGTTATTCTATCCTAAGGTGCCCGCTAAATTGAGTAAGAATTTTGAATATAACAATTAATAATACAATAAGCCAAAAGATGCAAGATATGAAAAATTCATCATCATGGTGTTTCTGATCATTTTTAAATTAGATTACTATAAGAAATTCTGCAATTCCTTCTTAAGTTTTTTACTAACAATTCAAGAAAAATTGTGGTGCATAATGACACAAGAAGCTCCACAAAAGCCAAGCATGTGACAAACAAAGAAACAAGAACAGCAGTAGACCACGAGAAAAAATCTGAGTTCATTCTAGTGGTGAAAATGTGTTCTTGATTAGGGACCTGAGCTTGGTACTTTGGTTTTTTACAGGGAATATATATATATATATATATATATATATATATGTATCTAACTTTGCCCGTTACTAGTAATGCTATCCTAAGGTTCCGCTAAATTGAGTAAGGGCTAAGGAAGAATTTCGAAGGTAACCATTAATGATTCAATAAGCCCAAAGGTGCAAAAGAATTAAAATTAATCGTCATGTTGTTTTTGATAATTTTTTTAAATCAGGTTATTGTAAGAAATTTTGCAATTTTAGCTCAAGTTCTTTACTAACAATTCAAGAAAAATTAATAACAAAATGGGCTCATTTCACATGCTAACTAATAGAACAGAATAAACTAGTTTCAGGGTAGTCCCAATAATTAAAAGGCATTAGAAAGATATGAGTACCTGCTCTTTAAATTTCACTTCTCTTTCTGCCTAAGTAGACAAAGCAACAACTTCAACCTGACCATAAAACGTATGATAATTATTCCCCACATAAAGTAAATGTCTAAGCTAATCTTGCAAAACACCCTGATATCTTACATCACAAAATTCACTTAATGGATTTTTCTTGATCCTCAGGGCTTAAGAACAGAGTCCAATATAGTTGTATTTTGCTTTAGAAGAAGAGATCACTTCTATTGCTAAAGATGATGATGATGGGAGAAAATGAAAAAAATGATAAGAGCTAGATTGTGCCATTGCTTTGGGGGAAAAGGAATAGCAATCTGTAATTTCTCTGTCAATTGTTCTGTTGAATTCTAGTTTCAAAAAGAGTATAAATAATGTACTTAATATAAGCAATTAGTGTCATTCATTGTAGAAAGCTCATTTTCTCCTTCCTTTGGTATAAAAAATTATAATTTCCTCCTAAAAAAGGCTTAGGGTCCGTTTGTTTGGTGAGATGGAGAATTGAGAGAATGGAAAATGGGAAAGGAATTGAAAAGTGGGAGGATAAAAATGATTTTAATTTCCCTAATTTGTGTTTAGTTGGGGTGGAAACATGGAGATGAGAAAAATGAGTTTGTATAAATTTACTTATAAGCCTTTAATTAAAAAAAAAAAACCCAATTAAAACAAAAAAGTGGCAAACAACCAACCCAAAAAAAAAATCACCCAAATTTATTAAAAAATAACAATCATGCCTAGAAAAGAAAGAAGTCAGATTTTGTTAAACCCAAAAAAAAAAGAAAAAAGAAAAAAAAGAGCAAAACAAATGCCAAAAAGAAAAGAGAAAATAAAAGGAAGAAGAGCATAACAAAAGAATATGTCCACTTCAGGAAGAAAAGTAAATTCTATCTCTCTAACTAAACATTTATAAAATCAGTTTTCTTTCCACTTTTCTCTTCTTCATTTTCTATCTTTCTTGTTTCACTTTAACCAAATGGACCTTTAGCATCTGTTTGGGATGAGCAGAAAAATTCAGCTTATCTACACTATTAGTTTATTTTTGTTACTATTTATAGGTCTTACTGCACTTTTTGATACTATTTATGGGTCTCATTCAGCTTATTTTTTAACCTAATTTCTACTATTTCAATAAAATATTTTCAATTTTAACTAAATAAGTTGTTTCCAAACAGACATTTAGTATATTCACTAAAGAGAGCTCATTTTCTCCTTCCCATTTATTAATTTTTGTTGGAAGTTTGGTATAAACAATCACGCTTTCCTTTTCAAATCATGACAACGTGTGCTGTCAGGGTTTGATGCTATGCTATCCACTTCTTGGTCACACCCACATCTACCGTTCCATGGACTTTTCTTTTTCGCAATCGTTGTTGCTATGGATTTCAATTCTAATAAAAGTGTTCAACTTGCTGCCTTTATGAGTTTTAACTAATATGTGCAGCTTTTTATCTTCCAAAATCAGATTTTGATTAAGTTCTTTGAATTCTTTAAACTATTCTTTTCATCCTAAAATATTATTTCAACATCTTATTATTCATATACACTCTTTTGCTCCATAAACATCAAACGATAATGATAGATATTTGAGATGATTAAAAAAAAGGAAACCATGTGAATACCATCTACATATAATGTGTGCCAGTGCCCAGTAGTTATCTGTCCAAATCAAATCTTTAAGATCTCTAATAATTCTTGTACAATCTTTTGGTACACTAACATCAATTAATAATGTTGCGTCCTAATTGGAGGCGACCATAGCCACCATGGTAGTATTTTATTGGCTGGGTTAAATGAGCCATAACTACCATAGGCCCACCAGGGCAGGGGGTCAATGAACACTCAGTCCCTGGGTTAAATGAGAGTGGTATGATAATAAATTAACATATGCCAAGTGCCAACAACTATAGAACGCCAACAAACCCCATGGCCCAAGCCCCTGGCTCAATCCTCAATGTCCATTAGTGATCTCCTGGGTTGAGATAACAACTATGGTAATACCCAAGTGAGGAAGTCACATGTTGCTCTCTTTTAACATTTTTTTTATTCATAAATAAAATAAAATAAACCTAGAGTATGCCAACAATAAATCCATATAAGGTCTGGACAAAATTGGGCTCAAGATGGGACATTTTACTCTCACTCCATAGCCCAACCCAACTTGAAATTCAGCCCACTTATTAGGTCCAGGGCCCAATTAAATAAAATAAAACCGACCTTCCAACTTCCATTCATTTTGTAGTTCTATGTATGGGTTTCAAAAGCAGCATTATCAAAACGTTTTGAATTTGAAAATTTTGTTCTTTGTGCTCGAAGATTTTCATCTTTATTCATTGTTTATGTTTTGTTATTTTTCTGGTAAGTAATGTATCAGGGTGTTTTGTAATGAAAAAGTAAAGTTGTATGTATGACATTGAATTTGTTGTTTAATTATGTGACTGGTTTTTATTTTTGGGTCTGAGATTTTTTTTTTTATCTGATAATTATCTCAAAAAACTGCAAGGGGTTTCTCATATTATAGCATTGAAATAAAAAAGACAACCTTTTCCATTGATATGTTCTAAGTGATATTTTGGAAACACAGAGATATGGGTGTTACATTTGGTAAAGCACTTGGCAGCTCGAACATAGGAAAATTCATACCAACTTACAGCTCTCATGACACCTTCAGGAGTTCAATTTTATTGCTTGCTGTGCTATTCACATAAATACATTTTTATTTTTATTTTGAATATGGAATATGCAAGAGTTGAGAGCTTTCTGAGTGTTTGACTATTGCAAAGCAATGGTTATTCTTGGGTTAGAACTCATTGGCAATGTTGAAGACCCTTGGCTAGGTGGTTTTCACTTTAGGGACTTGAGAACCTTTATGAACAACTCTTCTGCAACAAAAGCAGTTCACTCTATTTTAAGATGATTAGTTCTCAACAAGAAAATGGGTATTCTTCTTAATCTGAGGTTTTATTGTAACATTAGCTTTGAAGTACACACCTTTACAATTTAGTCCAAAGGTTGATGGGATTAGTCATGTGTAAGGGTGCAGAACAAAACTGTTCCTATATATATATATATTACTCTTGCTACTGTATGACCTCTGCTTCCCTCTCTTTTTTTTTGGGAATTCTTTTAATTCAATTATATATGAATTTTATAATAATAGTTATATTTTTTTTCATATCACAAGCAATGGTAGGGAATGTAATTTTCTTTTGTCTATTTATTTTGAAATATAAGTCTACTTTTTTGGATAATCTGATTCCATATGCAAATGTACATGATACCTAATTTAAGATTTATCATAATGTCTTTTATGTTTCTTTTTCCCATTGCTAATTTCATCAATATTGTAACTCCTAATATACTCGATAAATTTTATTTGGTTTTTTTTTTTTGTCATTTCTTAAATTTTATTTTGGTTTTTTGTCAAGAAATGATTTTTATTGCTTGCTGTACTTTCTACACAACTACATGGATTTTTTTTTAGTTGAACATGGAATGTGCAAAAGTTGAGAATTTTTAATGTTTGACTATTGGAAGGCAATGGTTTTATGACAATTGAGTAATGATTTTTTTAATTTCTTCCCTCTCTTTGATTGGTAAATTTACACGCGCACCATTGGGTTAGAACTCATTGGCAGTGCTTGTCTTCTTTCGATTAGGAATGAAGACCCTTGGCTAGGTGCTTTTAACTTTACGGACTTGAGAACTTCCATGAACAACTCTTTTGCTACAAGAGCAATGAAACGCTGTAGTTCTATATTATTCACTCTGTTCTAAGATGATTAGTTCTCAACTAGGAAATGGGTATCCTTCTTAACTTGAGTTTTTATTGTAACATTATCTTTGAAATACACCTTTACGGTGAGATTAGTACTGTATAAGGGCACAGGACAAAAACCTAGGATGATATAATTAACAAATGGCTAGGAAATACTAGTTAGATTTTTCTTAGATAGAAGGTCACTTAAGATTGCAGAAGCCAGACCGCTAGGGCTTGGTGGCCAATTTTTTACTATTAATAAAAGAAGATGTATATTGCATTCTAGCAAAACGCAGTCTGCTTCAGATACATGTCATTTGGCTTTGGTAAGTTTTCTTTCACATCTCCAATTATGTGTCATCCGTGTCTTTTGTGTCTCATACTGTGGTAGATTAGTATCAAGTGTGTGTTCAACGTAAAATCTACAAATTGGGCGATAAATTTAGCAATTTGACACTACAAAAAACTATTTTATCTATTTTACTACTTTACTTTACAAAACACCCAACATCAGTGATTTTATTTTAACTTTCAACACAATAAAATAATATAAACAATATAATAAAATAGTATATTTACTACAATAAACAACCACCACCACCACTAACACAATAAAATACTCCCTCAAACAAAACAAAAAAACACAATAAAATAAAATACTCCCTCAAATTATTTGGCTTTCCCTCCACCATTGTAGCATGTTTTTTAGTATTGGTAGATCTAAAAATAGCAATATGACTTTTTAGCACCACCAATATTAATGCTCTTAGAATGTGAAAATAGTTACCTTTATATCATGATTTGGCATTTTCTAACACGCATCAGTGATACTTTGAGATCTTGCATGAAGATATTACAGCCCTTTTGAGGTGAACCAAAGTTTGAAAGCTTCTAGGGATTATTATTTGTTTGAATTTTTCAATTTTAGTCTCACTTAAGAGTTGTCTTAGAATCAATTACTAACCCGCTGGTTTGGAATTTTTTTGAACACAATCTCTTTGATACTTTCAACGGTAGAGCTTATCTGGGACTTTAAGATTATGCTACTAGCATCTTCTTTCTGAAAAATAATTGGCCTATAAAAGAGTACAAATAAGATACCAACTTGGAGTAAGTTACTCGTTGAACTTTCAAGAAACTTACTTAAATAAAAATTATAATAAATAGGTATATAACTATTATAATCAATCTAATTAATTAAAAAATGTAACACTAATATGAATTACAAATTCAATAGGTATAAAGATATAAGTTTTTCTCATCTAAAATTAAAAAAAAAAATTTAAAAATCATGGAAAAAAATTCTAGACTTAATTGAGCTCAAGCTTTCTCAAACAAAAAGGGGGAAAAAAGGACTCAACCCAACTTGAAACTCAGTCTTTACAAGGTCAATATCCCAATAAGATAAAAGTATTAAAAAAATATATATCATCCTCTCATTCCCAGTTTTGTTGATGAGAAAAACGAACCCAAAAATTCGTTTCTTACGTTTTTCTCATCCTTTTCAAGTATTGCAGTTTGTTTTTTTGTTAAGGTGAGTCTTAAGTTCCAACCAATTCCAGGTTCTTAGGGCTCTTTGTACACAGAGCCATGGCCAAAGCCAACCAAAGCAATGCTTTTAAAGAAGGTAAATTTCTCTATTTTGTTAAATGCTTTATGGGGTTATTATGTTAATTCCATGAAGGTTTTTTTATAAATATTTTCTTCGATCTCTCTCTATCACTGTGTACTAGGTTTCTGGGTTTTTGAGGTGCCTCACTTAAGGGTCAAGGGTAGAAAGTAATAACTATTTCAATGATAATATTGAGAACATAACAATTTAATGATTAATGTAACGTGTCATGTCAATTGTCATGTACACATCTATGGAATCTTGCCAAAAAAGATTATTAGGACTTTAGAGAAAGCTTGCCAAAATTATTATAATTACAATTTAATTACAGGCGTATTTCAATCATTTCTGTTTTGTCATGCCAAAGCACTAGTAAAGGGGGCATTAAAGTATCCTGGGAAAACGTTTACCTTCCAAGGGATAAGGATTCCAACCTGCTGAAAGGCAGGAGTCTATGGACTGTTAAAGTCCCAATGGTGTGCACCTCAAATTAAGGGATCTAGCTATGATCTTCATTAAATTTGAAGTATGGGATGGGAAGACCATATTCGTATGGCATGACAATTGGCATCCTATTGGTACCCTTTCATTAGAATTTGGATATAGAGTGATTTATGATGCAGCCAGCAAGCCTGAAGCAAAGTAGTCTGTTTTGAGGGACAAAGTTTGGGTTTGGAAGCTTGCCACGTCAATTTTTATGGTAAGATTTTGTAAGAGTGTGACGCTGTGGAAAAGCTTGGAATAGAGTTTGCCATTCACAAAGTTTGGCGAACAAATTCCATTAATGTTGTCAACCATTTCTAAAAATCCCTGTACTTCATGTTCATAATCCCTGTACCAGAAATATACATTTTATATATTTAACTATTAAAATTGTTAGATTAATTGAATAAATTCATATTCTCTTAATAATTTAAGTTTTTGGGAAAATCAATAATTAAAAAAAAATTAAAATAGCACAGTGGGAGAAAGTTAGAATTATAATTATTTGAACTATCTAACCTTGCCCATTAAAGTGATTCTATCCTAAGGTGCCCACTAAATTGAGTATGGAAGAATTTCGAATGTAACAATTAATGATGCAATAAGCCAAAAGATGCAAAAGAAGAAATATCTATTGTCACGGTGTTTTTGATCATTTTTAAATTAGATTATTATAAGAAATTTTGCAATTTCAGCTTAAGTTCTTTACTAACAATTCAAGAAAATTAGTAATGAAATGAGCTCGATTACCATGCTAAGAACAAATAAAATAGAATAAGCATTTCAAGGTAGTCCCAATAAAAAGCATCATAAATATGTAAGTACCTGCTCTTTAAATTGCAGTTCTGCTCTTTAAATGGCACTTCTGTTTCTCCTTAAGTAGACAAAGCAGCAATTTCAACCTGACCATAAATGAATGATAGTTATTCCCCACATAAAGTACATGCATGTCTAGAGCTAATCTTGCAAAAGAGGATGACATCTTACATTACAAAATTCACTTAAAATAGAATTTTCTTGTATGCTCAGGCCTTAGAAATAGAGTCCCAAAGAGTTAGTTTGCTTTGCAAGAGATCACATCTATGGCTAAGGATGTTTGAGGGAGAAAAGGAAAAAAATATAAAGGCCAGATTGTGCCATTGCTTTAAAGTAAAGGAATGGCAATTGGTGTTGAATATGAAACTGGTATTGCTAAGATTGGTAATCAAGTTAAAGCCATAATGTCAATACAACTATGAAATTTTTGAGGTGGTTCTTAAAGTTGCTAACAGAAAGTTTATGTTAGCAAAATTTATAACAGAAGGGTCCAATCAGATTTGAATTGCACGTGGTCATGTAATTAAATTATTGGTTGGAGGTAAATCTTAGGAGTTTTCTTCTTTTGGTGAGGCCATTGGTTTTTTACTTGGTAAACAAACTATATCTATTAACATTATTCATTTTTTTTATAGGTTTGGATAATGGGTGTCTTTAAGATATTAGTTAATATGTTATTTTAGAAAAATTTTGATACTACTTTAATGAAAAAGATAAAAAGCACCTTGAAAGAAGATCATGTCACATGCCCACTTGCCAACTTGCAAGAGTGGGTACATGTTATACTTTTTTTTTTTTTTTCTAACAAACGTAATGTGTCTTAATAGTTATTTTAATTGAATTATATTTTTAGGTTATCATTTTGATTAATGTGTATTAATTAGTATTTTATTGCCTTTTGGTTAATGGGTGCTTTTAAGATATTAGTTAATATATTATTTTAGAAAAGTTTTAATACTACTTTTATAAAAAAAAAATATATATATAAAAAAATTGTTAAAAAAATCAATTACCTTTTTTTTTTCTTATAAATTTTTTTAAAAAAATATGTCATATATCAATACCCTTACTAAGTCATTTATAAACTTTTTTTCCTTTGTTTATTATATCTTGATTTTTTTTTTTAGGAAGTATTATAGCTTGAATTGAAATCATATTTTTTGAACAATGTGCGCTAAATTTTTTTTTTTTTTTTAAATTACCGTGGAACACATTCACATTATGGGCACCTTGAAAGAAGAGCATGCAACATGCCCACTTGCCAACTTGCAAGAGTGGGTACATGTTATACATTTTTCTGACAAACATAACGTGTCTTAATAGTTATTTAATTGAATTATATTTTTAGGTTATCATCTTGATTAATGTGTATTAATTAGTATTTTATTGCCTTTTCCTCAAAAAAAATTGTATTACCTAAAAAAGTTAGTATTTTATTGAGGGTCATGCTAACGAATGCCTTTAGGGCATTGGTTAAGAATACATTTTAGGAAAGTTTTAATATCACTTTTATGGGAAATAAAAAAAGCTGTCAAAACATTAATTACTTTTTTTTTTCTTTTCCAATAAGAACTTTCTTTAAATGGATTATTAACGAATGGGCATTCGTTAGCATTTCCTTTTTATTAAATCTCTTTAAGTGTGAAGAAGATCAACAAGCACTTAAGGTAGTGCTTCTAAAATACTCCATCTATCCTACTTTGTTTGTCCTGTTTGAAAAGTCAAACTTTTTAAGGGAACATCATTTATTATCTTGTCTGCCTTATAAAAATGTATAAATTTACAAAATTGCCCTTAAATAAATTTATCAGTTTTTTTTTTTTTAAGAGTTATTCTTAATGAGGCAACTAAAAAGGTGCCTAATTAGATTGATTTTTTTAAAATATTTGTTAGTTTTCTTTTCAAATAGTTTTGAAAATAAAGTAAGGTATAATAGGAATATTAGTAAATTAATTAATTTTATTTTTAGAAACAAGACAACATTTTGGAACATCCCAAAATGGAATAGAGGACAAACAAACTAGAACGGAGGGAGTACGGTACAAGACAAAAGACTGTTCTTTCCTATTGGGAGAGGGAGCCTAGGATTAGGATTGAGGATTCTCAAAGGAAAATTTTAAATTCATCATTTTGATAAATTAGCGCACGTTGCACAAGCATCTATGTAGGAGTTTATCAAATAGTTGTATTTTCAAAATCACTACAAAGACTCAGAATTAGCTCAAGAAAAGGGAAGTTACTTTCTTGTCGATACATTGCTTAACTCACCTTCGATTGATCGAGTTGTGTCTTGACAAATTTTCACTAGAGTCTTGATTAATTAAGTTTCACGAGTTAAATCTTTAATCAAGCCCATTAAGTTGACTCAGAACTTGAAATTCTAACCCTACTTGCAAAAGTATATAGGGGATCATTATAGTTAATTGAAAACAAAAATACCACTCATGCATCTAGGGTTTCTTCACCTACTTTCTCAATTCACCATCATCTTGAAGACACTAAGGGTTTGAGTAGTTGGGGAGATTTTAGGGATGATGGAAAATGAGAGAGAGAATAATAGAGATAAAATGATTTTTGTGGATGTTTGATTAGTGAGAAGAGAGAAGTGTAAATTGGTAAGGTCTGGGTGTTTTCTCCTCAGACCCACCAAAGTGTTATCTTCCCAATTTGGAGAGAAAATAGGGGAATGGGGGGAGAAATGTAATTGTAGTCAAATGACAGAACTACCACTCCTTCTCATCTGCCAATTGTTTTTTTTTTTTTCTTTCTTCTGGGCATGATATAACTCTAAACTCTCTCAATTTTTTTTTTTTTTTTTTTTGTATTTTTGTTTTGTTCAATATAGTAGGGCGTTTTGCTGGTCTTTCTTGAGTTTAACTAGATGTGATTTTTTTTTTTTACTTTTTTTTTTCTAGGCATGAATTTTCTTTTTTAATAAAATTGGGTGATTTTTTTTTTTCACGGTTGGTTGTTTGCTTCTTTTTTTTTTCTCTTAATTGGCCATCATTTTGTAATAAGGGTATATAAGTAAATTTATACAAAGTCATTTTTCTGTCTTCCCATTTTTTCTCTCAACCACACAAAAAAGTTTTTTATCCATCCACTTTCCCACCACCCAACTAAACACAAATGAGGAAAACTAAAATATTTTCTATCCTCCCACTTTTTCATCCCTTTCCCATTTTTCATTCTCCAAATTTTCCATCTCTCCAACCAAATGAACCGTAGAAGTGAATATGGGAATTGATATTTCTAAAGATTGGTGATCAAGTTGAAGCAATAATACTGACACATCTATGAAATTTTTGAGGTAGGCTTTAAACTCACTAGAAGAAAAGTTTGTGTTGGTGAAATTCAAAATAAAAGGGTCCAATTGAGTTGGAATTGCATTTGGTCACATAATTAAGTCACAATTATAGTCCAAAAATATCTAGTTGCCCATTAAGTTGACTTGGGACTTTGAATTTAATCCCTAATTGCAAAAGTATATAAGGGATCATTATAGTTGATTGAAAACAAGAAGAGAGTTTCTAAAAAAAAAAGAAAAAAGAAAAAGGAAAACAAGAAGAGATACCCTCTTTCATGCATCTAGGGTTTCTATACCTACATTTTCAATTCACCATCATACAAAAGACACCAAAAAGGAATATGAAAATTGGTATTGCTAAAGACTAATGATCAAGTTCAGCCATAATATCAACACAATAGTGAAAATTTTGAGGAGATCCTTAAAGTTGCTAGTAGAAGGTTTATGTTGGTGAAATCCATAAAACAAGAGTCCAACCAGGTTGAAATTCTGTGTCACGTAATTAATTCACTATTGGAGGTAGTAATAGATTTTAGGGTTGATTTCTATTGTGAGAACTTCAATTTATTAGTGGGATTTTGCCTTGGGGTTAGAGGTAAACTGTAGGAGTGTTTTTTTCCTTTGATTAAGCCATTGGCTTTTTACTTTGTAAACAAATTGCATTATGTCTTTATTTTACTGCACTTTGTGATCGGTAATTAGTTTAGGACAATGTTTCTATCCAAACTAGTTTGTTGAGAAACTCTTCAAATTTCTCCTATATCCTTTTATTGAATTTGAATTTTGAAAATATAATTATTGGAATGCATGTTCTTTATGTTCTTAACACACATGTCAAATTTCGTACAAATCAGATGTTATTTATTATTTGAACAATAAACTTATGTTTTATACATAATTTTAGATCACAAAAACTTGAAATTTAACCATTTGATTGATGACATATTTATTGATCTTTTATCTTCTTGAAAGTGTGTAAGTTTGGAGAATAAAATAAGAACATATAATCCAGCAGTTAAATTTTCAAAACTTCCATTAGTTTACTATGGCACAATTAACCTTGAATTGAAATAATATTTATTGAACAATGTGCGCAAAAAATAAATTACAATTGGACGCCTACATATTGTCGGTACATGTTATACTTTCGAACCTTGATTAAGGTGTCTTAATTGGTATTTTTGTGCCTAAAAAATTATTATTGGTATTGGGAGAGGGAGTGTAGAATTAGGATTAACTGATTGAGGACTCATATTTATTGAACAATGTGCACTTAAAAAAAATTACAGTGGGACGCATCACATTCTTGGGACATGTTATACTTTTTAACATTAATTAAGGTGTCTTAATTATTTAATTGAATTATATTTTTAGTTTATTGTCGGGGTAGAATGGTTGAAACACACATTTGAGCCTTAGGTCTGACTTAGTGATACTAGTCTGTCCGAGCAGAGCCTTTGAAGCCCACAAGCCAGCTCTTACTAGAAGGGTTGGTGGGGTTGTCCGAGGAGAGGCATCTCCTCGGTTAAGTCAAGTGAAGATCATAGGACACGTCATGGTGTTCAGAAAGAGAATTCTGGAAGGTTTGTTGGGTAAAGATATGTTCCACACAGTTATAGAAAGAAAGAACGTATGAGAAATATCAAGGGAAAAGACTGCTATCACCGCATTAAAGACCCTGCACCGACCTCTCTAATCGCATTAATGGGAAAATGACCTCTGAACAGTAATGATCAGCCTTCCAACTATTGTTTGAAGACTTCCAGAAGGTGATGGATGGGACAAGTATCTAAGGGGGTGATTTGTGCTACACGTGGAATATGAAGGGAAGAAGAAGAATGATATAAGAAGACAAAAAGGGTATTAAAAAGGGGGATCGCTGAACAAAGAAAAGAGAGAGAGCAAGAAAGCACTATACTTCTCATCCTTAATTTTAGTCTATTGTTCAAAGAAAGAAAGGCAATACAAGTCATCCTCGACTTATGTCCAAGTAATTTCTGTTATTTGTATCTATTGATTTTGAAGATAGTGGCAATCTAGTCCACCTACCTGTTGTCCAATATCTATAAAACCTAGGTTTCAAGCTCATGCTCTACAAATTTTATTGTATAAGGCTTTTTGGGCCTGAGTCCATCTCGTGATTGGACCGGGTACAAATTGTGCACTTACAGTTATCATCTTGATTCCTTCTCAAAAAAAAAAAAAGGTTATCATCTTGATTAAGGTGTCTTTTATAATATTTTAGTGCCTAAAAAATTACTATTGGTATTCAGAGAGGGAGCCTAGGAATTTTTTTTTTTTGAGAGACAGTTTCAATAATTTCAAACTCATCATCTTGATAAATTATAGTCTACAAGTTTCCTTCTTGCATGTTGCACAAGCATCTATGTAGTATTCAATAATAATAATTTTTTTTTAAAGACTGTAAAGTTACATTGACCATGAGGAAAGCAAACTAAGAAAAATAAAGGAAAGTGTTAACGGATGCTATAAGAGCAATAGTTTATGACCTATTTCTAAAAATATTTTATGAGAAAATAATAATAAAACAATTAATATTTTTGACTGTTTTTTAAATTTCCAATAAAAGTGGTTCCAAAACTTTCCTAATATGATTTATTAACAATTACCCTAAATGCACCCATTAACATGACTCAAAAATAAAATAAACAGTTAAACATTGTAAAAATAGATATACTTGATCAAGATACAAACTTCAAATGATTCTAAAAAAAAAAAAAACAAACATCAAACATTAAAAATAGAATATGATGGGACAAGCCTAGTGCGTTAGCAAATGCCTTTAAACAAAAGTGATAAGTTGCAGGTTTGAGTACGGGAATTAGCCTTTCCAAAAAGACTAAGGGATAAGATTGTCTACCATGACTTTTTTCAAACCCAAGAAAATAAATTTTTGTGCATTAGGTACAACTTCATTTTAAGGAATCTAATAGAAAGGCAACAATCAATGTTAGTCAAATCAAATTCTGTTTTCAACTGTTACTTCTGTCTTTTTTGGGGGGGGGGGGGGGGGAATTACATTTTACCCCCTAAACACATTTTACCCCTTAAACTATACTTCCTTTTACATTTATCCCTATAAACTATCCGAATGCACACTTACTTCCCTAAACTATACTCTTTTTTACACTTACCCCCCTAAACTATGAAAATGCATACTTTACCCCCTTAAACTATATCATCTTTTACGTTGACTCCCATAAACTATACCCCTTTTACATTAACCCTCATAAACTATGAGAATACACACTTACTTCTCTAAGCAATTATACCTATAGGATGGGGTGCAAAGTGTTACATAGGTAATACTTTAGGATGGTAAGAGTGTATACTCATAGTTTGGGGGGCAAGTGTTACGAGGGTAATAATTTAGGGGGATAAATGTGCATTCAAATAGTTTAGAGAAGTAAATGTAAAATAGGGTGTAATTTATAGGGGTAAAGTGTAATTTTTTTAATTATATGCCAACTTCCAAATACTGACAAAGATTTTTTTTATTTTTAATTCTATATTTTTCTCCCTTTGTTTTTCCCAAACGTCATCAAAGTATGCATCTTGACAAAAAATATTGTGTAAAAAAACTACATTTAATACCACCGAGGGTGGTGGTATGGTCTAGTGGTTATTCTTTTCCAAGGATAGAGCCGGGACTTTTATTGAGAGGGGCCAAAGTCTAAACAGATTTTTATTTTTATTTTTTGAATTTTTTTAATGATGATCCAAATTTGTAGCCATTTATTAGCAAAATATCAATTCAAAATAATTATTTTTTAATACATTACAATGCAATTATCTATCAATATGAAGCTAGACATCTTTTACATCTCGAAATCATAGATTATTAATTCCACAATAATTGTCACAGCAATTTCCACTTCAATTTATAAAATCAAAGAGTGTGTTAAAAAAACATTTTCAATTAATGTACAAAATAAAAGTGTCCAATAAAATATCATCTTTTATTTTGTTGTGAAACCTAATTTTGATAATATTTACGGTTGATAATACCCATTTGATAGTTATAGTGGAAATTGGACGATTAAGTATAAGTACATATGTACAATCACTTTATAAACAAATTGGTGGGCTACTAATTTTCTAATCCTTACTAGCCATTGAGACAATTTTTTTTTTGATAAGTAATCAGAAAGTTTTATAAATGATAAAAAGGAAAACATACAAGAAGTTCATGATGATGAACAACACTACTAGAGAGATAAGCTAAGAGAGGACATAAACACAGAGAGAGAAGAGCAACTAGTAAACCCCCAACAACGAGACCACTCTAGGAGACTACGATGGCATAAAAGATTTAGCTCAATCAAGGTCTTCTCTTTGTCCTCAAAGGAACGGCGATTCCGCTCCAACCACACAGCCCACATTAAGCACCCTGGAACCATGTTCCAGATGGCCGACTTAACTTTACCATGCCACTGATACCAACAACAGATCAAATCCGCCACTGCTCCTGGCATAACCCAAGGAATCCCAAAGGCCTGAAGCATACCAGACCAAAGGGCGTGAGTAACAGGACAATGCAGGATAAGGTGGTTAACCGACTCTCCATCCTTACAACACAAACAACACCTATTAACCAAAGTCCGACCCTTTAGCATAAGGTTATCCAAGGTGAGAATCCGGCCATGAGCAGCAGACCACAGAAAGAAAGCCACCCGCTTAGGGATCTTAGGTTTCCACACCCCCTTCCAAGGAATCCAAGAATTCGAAGCACCCCGGATCGCGAGGTAATAAGACCGAACATCAAACATACCATCCCCTTTAAGCCTCCAGTAAAGGGTATCTCTCCTATTACCCTGAGGAATACGAGCTTGGATAAGCCGAAGAAGAGAATACGAAGCCGCTAACTCCCAATCCTCAAAAGCCCTATAAAACGTTAAATTCCACACTCTAACCGTTCCCCCTTCCGGAGTCCACAAAACCTCGGAGATACAAGCATCCTTGACCGCTGAACACTCATACAGCTCAGGGTAGAGAACTTTTAGAGTATCATCTCCAATCCACCTGTCATGCCAAAAACGGATACGAGTACCTTCCCCCACAACAAAAGACAGATGCTTAGAAAAGTTCTCCCAACCTTCGATAATGCTTCTCCACAGGCCGCACCCATGAGGCCTTCTACATGCCCTAGACCTCCACCCCCCTTGCCCCTCACCATATTTTGAAGAAATAACACGACGCCACAGGTGGGAACCTTCGAGGCCATATCTCCACAACCACTTTCCTAATAAAGCCTGATTAAACGACACCACCTTTCTTAACCCCAGTCCACCCATCTCGACGGAAAGACACACCTTATCCCAGGCCACCAAAGGGTATTTGAAACCCCCCTCCGAAGACCCCCAAAGGAACTTCCTCTGAATATATTCCACTCTAGCCGCCACTGCTTTAGGAATAGTAAAGAGGGATAGGAAGTAAGTCGGGAGACAAGAGAGAGTACTCTTAATTAACATGAGCCTCCCACCCTTTGATAAATAGAGACGCTTCCACCCAGAGAGCCTCTTCTCCATCTTTTCCAAGATAGGATTCCAGATCAAGGGGGACTTAAAAGACGAACCCAACGGCATCCCCAAATACTTCATAGGCAATTTGCCTACTCTACACTGAAGCACATTAGCCAAAACATCAATATTATTCACCTCCCCTACGGGGGCAATCTCGCTTTTCCCCACATTGACCTTCAAACCCGTAAACGCCTGAAAACAAGACAAGACCAGCCTAATTGACAGAAACTGCTCCCTAGAGACCTCACAAAATAAAATGGTGTCATCCGCAAATAACAGATGGGAGATACTCACCCCAGTAGAATTCACCGCTCCCACCTGGAACCCCCGAATAAGATTACACTCCTCTGTCTTCTTCAAAAGCCTACTTAAAACCTCCATTATCACAAGAAATAATAACGGGGACAGCGGATCCCCTTGTCTCAACCCACGAGAGCTACCAAAAAAACCCTCAGGGGAGCCATTGACAAGGATAGAGAAACGAACAGACGTAACGCAAGCTTTAATCCACTTCCTCCATTTCTCCCCAAAACCCATCCGGCCCAACAAATAAATCAAAGCTTCCCAGTTCACATGATCATAAGCTTTTTCAATATCCAACTTGCACACCACTCCCGGGATTCTGCTCTTCAACCTGCTATCCAGACATTCATTAGCAATAAGCACCGAGTCCAAAATCTGCCTTCCTCCAACAAACGAATTCTGAGTCTCAGAGATGAGATTATCCAAAACCCTCCTCATCCTATTCGCCAGCACCTTAGACAAAAGCTTATAAACACTACCCACCAAACTAATGGGGCGGAAATCTGTAATGCTAACGGCTCTACTCTTCTTAGGGATTAAAGTGAGGAAGGTAGCATTCAAGGACCTTTCGAACGAAGCATGCCGATGAAACTCTACAAAAAAATCCATTACATCCCTTGCCACGACTCTCCAACAAATCTGAAAAAAGGCCATGGTGAACCCATCAGGACCAGGGGCTTTATCCCCCTCCATCTCCTTTAGAACTTGGAAGACTTCCTCCTTTGTGAACTCCTTCTCCAAGGACACCCGGTCCTCCTCTTCAATACGGGCAAACTCTAGCCCATCCATAGAAGGACGCCCCACCTCAGTTTCCTTATACAACTCTTGGTAAAAGAGAACAATTTGAGAGCGAACATCATGCTCCTCCTCAAAGAGGATACCGTTCACCTCCATCCTTTTAATTTGATTAGCATTTCTATGGGAGTTAGCTAGTCTATGAAAAAACCGAGTATTATTATCTCCCTCTTTCACGAATAAGGCTCTCAACTTTTGCCTCCAAGAAGTCTCCTCAAGAGTAGCCAAGTGCTCTATGTCTCCTTTGAGTTGGATTCGCCGAGACTGATCCTCACTTGAGAGACCCACAAGCTCCTCTCTCGAATCTAACCCCAACAACTCAGTCAGCATGTTCTTCTTTCTAAAAGCCAAATCCCCAAACTCCTCTCTGTTCCACTTTTTTAAGTCACCTTTTAGGGCCTTCAGCTTTTGAGCCAAGATGAAACTTGAAGAGCCCTCAAAGCTGTAGCTATCCCACCACTGCTTCACTCTATCAACAAAGCCCTCCTCCTTTAACCACATGTTCTCGAATTTAAAAGCACTTCGACCCCGCCGAACAACACCAGCTTCCAACAGGAGAGGACAATGATCAGAAAGAACACGAGGGAGAACCCGTTGGGATACATTCTCGAAGTGCTCCTCCCAATCAAGAGAGACCAAGGCCCTGTCGATTCTTGACATAGAGGGAAGGCCGGAATCCCGAAACCAAGTGAAAGAAGCCCCCTCCAAAGGGAGATCAACTAGGGAATTATTCTCTATGAAATCCGAGAAAGCGAACATAGCAGGGCTAAAAGACTCACAGCCAAGTCTCTCACTTGGGTATCTGATAATATTAAAATCCCCAACCAGACACCACGCCACCGGCCACCTGGCGCGCACCTGAGACAACTCCCCCCACAAATTAGACCGCTGCCCATTGACATTAGGGCCATACACACCAGAACAAGCCCACACGAAATCATCTCCCACTCCTCTTAATAAAACACTGATAGAGAATTGACCCACAATAATATCCAACTTCTCAAAAACTCTCTTATCCCAAATCAACAAAACCCCACCTGAAGACTGCACTGCATCCAAGCCAGCCCAATCAGCGAACGGACTACCCCATAAACTCCGAACAAAGCCCCCATCCATAGACGAAACTTTCGTTTCTTGAATACACACTAAATCGCACTTCCACTCTTTTAGAAGGTTCTTACACACCTCTCTCTTCCGGGGGTTATTATCCCCCTTACATTCCAAGAGAGCAGTCGTAGCGTCATTTAAAACTACTATCACCCCCAAAGTCAGACAAAGAGTCTCTACTCTTACTCGTAGCAATGGCACCCTCATAATTGACATATGAAATCAGCCCCTTAAGCTCCCTAAGACCTCTTGTCCCTGATTTAGCGGGTCTCTTCGCCACCTCTTCTTCATTCACCTTGAGACAGTCCTGTTCTAGTCTGCTAAAAAGGGCCAAACATTGGGCTTCATGTCTCACAATGGGAAACCCCACCAATTTGCAGAATTTTTTCATCAGCTTGGACACCCAATCTGAGTGAGGACCAGAACCATTCCTCTGTGCTCCCTCTACCAAAACTGAGAGTTTGGATGAGGAGGAACCCAAAGAGACAGAGGTTCACAGTCCAGCATGCAATAATCATTCTCTCCACTGCCACAATCGCTGACCACCTCCCCACTAGACTCCCTAGGAAGAGTAATGAGCCCAGGATCTGCCTGAAAATCCTCAACGGATTCCACCACTTCCATGGCTGTTTTCCCTTCCCTAAGCTGACCCTCCAACAAAATTCCCAAATCATCATTAGGATACAAACCCATGCACTCCGGCCCATTCCAAATCAACTCTGAGCTAACCACCAGGTCACCGGTGTTACCCAGCTCCAACAGCCCGCGCCGGAGGTGCGAACCAGAATCTGGGCTCGAAAGCCCAGACCGCCCTTCTCCGGCGCCGGTATAGGCTTTATCGGCGCTGCCAGGGGCCTCCCCCACCTCGCCGGTCACTGGGTCTTCATCGCTGGTCGTCGCCAGCCTCGTGTCTTCCACCCTTGAACACGAGCCCACATGACCCATCGGACCCTGAACCTCCATCGGCAACTTAAGACTGAATCCCAACTCATGGGCTTCTGGATTGGAGCTCTGGCGATGGGCTGGGTTCAGCGTTTTAGGATTATGACAAGGCCTCCACACTCTACTGGACTTGGCTGGAACACTGGGTTTGGAGTGAATAAGCTTAATGGGCTTTGAGGGTTTAAGTGAGTTTGGGCCCACTACATTTACCTCAGACCACACAATAGCCCAATTCCCATCAAACCCACGTTCCAATCGCATAAAGATGTCCAGCTTATTCTCAGATCCCATCCCATCACTTTCCATTTCCTTTACCGTTGACAAAACCTTCTCCCCTAGAAGCTCCCTCTGCCCGAGAGTACTAGACTTGCAAGAATCACGGTAAGCACATCTTGGGTCTGACACCAACTTCTTACCAACCTGCTCCCTCTGTCCTGGTACTCTTTTCTTGCTGGGATTGAGACTACTTCCTGACCAAATCTTCTCTCCTCCCAACGAAGATTTCATCTTCCTTTCCACCCCACTGCCGGTGGTATAGTCCCGATGCCCCACCACCACCGATGCATAGGAAGATGAAATGTTTGGATTAGCAGTGTTCAGAGAGCTGACACCCTCCACCGGCGCCTTCACCACTGTGGCTCCCTGATTTCTCTGGGAAGAACCCTGACTGAAAACAGAGGCTGGTCTCAATATTTTTCTCAGGTTAACGCAGAAATAGTGCCAGCCACTTCCCAGTCTTCCTTCTGGTATCACTATCATGCCCTTCCGACGACCATGAAGAAGTTCTGATACCATTAGAAACTTCCCATGTGCATTAGACCCCAGTTGCAGGATGTACACCAAGTTACCATCCCTAAATGTTCTAGCATATTGATCAGATGATTTCTTAGAATACAAATCCTCCAAATGGAGCATGAAACGATGAGCACTCTCCTTCCCCAGAAAACAGAGCGCATTGAAGAGTGTCCTCTCTCATAGATCCGTAAAGAGAAAAAAGAACCCCCCTCCACAATGGAAAACTCAAATGTTTTAGATTCTATGAAGAAAAATGTGGAACCACCCATGACAGAAAAATAAATCTAAGCTAGATTGCCTGAAAACATTGAAACCAAAACACAGAAAATTATTTGTCCTATTTTTGCCTGGAAATTACTAGAGGAATGTAGAAATCCCATTGAGACAATTAAAAAATATTTAACAAATTTAGAAATCCACATGTCGAACTACATTATGTTCCAGAATCATAATTGTGAAGTTCAATTTTTAATAATAGTTTTTAATGATTTGTGCATCTTGCTGCTAAAACTTGTTTAAGCATAAAAATGATCTAATCGGTAAAAGTGCTCAATTGTAAACTCATTTTACTAATGAGAAATAAAAAATAAAAAAAATCTACTGGGTGGAAGTAGCCAACTTAATAATACCCAAATTTAAAAATCCCAAACTTTTAATATTAGGTTTCAAATAAACAAACAACCAAAGTGTCATACCAATAAACTTTTAATATTAGGTTTCAAAAAAAAGGCAAAAATGTACTATGACGGAGTTTTATATTTACCATAAAAAGGCAAAAAAGGCAAGAATACCTTCGTCCTTGCGTGTCTCAATGTGTACTAGTCTAGTCCCTTCAATTATAGAGTTGGGATAACAGCTTTGACTCGAAACTACTGAATATCCTACTCACTCAGACCCAACAAGTACGACGATACAATGGTAGCACCCACGTAGGAAAGTCACATTGACCAGTCCCTTGTACCTTTTATTTATTAAAAATAAAATAAAAACTCATTTAATAAAGATAGGTTCATATATTTTGCTCATTGGCAACATTATGCCAAATTGCCAGCTGACATTCACGTGGGATTGTGGTATGCTCTCCTTTAAAAAATTATCTTCATCTAAATTACCGTAATCCCTCATTTCCTAGAGGAATCTACACATGTGAATTCTGTGCAAAATACGTCGTTTTTGGAGAAACCCATCTACTCTGTGAGACTCTAACAAACCGCTTAAGATTATTATTAGTACATCACAATTAACAATTTACGTACCGTATATTAACAGTCTGACACAATATATTGTTTATAAACTATTACTCATATGAGTGTGCAACCAACCCGCCAAAATCACAATCTGTTGGGTTGGGTCGGTTTTTAGGGCTTGGTGAGTTGGATTGGGTTACAAAATTTTTTTGATAGCTGGTTGGGTTGAGTCCAGGTCATAAAATTTCAAACTCGCCAAACTCGACCTGACCCACCCATATATTTAATATATATTTAAAATATATTATATAATTAATAATTTTTTTTAAAATAACCAACTTTTACTCCTATCCTATATAAAAGCCAATATTAATGTATATTAGTTCATATATTAATGTATAACTAAGTTGGAATATTAGTTCATATATTAATGTATATTTTGTTTATCAACTCAGGTGACAAGTGTGATATATTTTTTTCCACTCAATTAAATAATAATAGTAATAAATAAAATTGTGTGGGTTGGGTAAAAAAATCCCCTTAACCCGACTTAACCCGACCCATGCACACCCCTAATTATTTACCCATAAGCTAGAGGCTTGTAGCTAAATTGACACATCTCCATGCATAAAATGCTTAGAGGTTTAGGGAGAAAATGATTTGAGATGTGGAGTTAGTAGCATGTTGTAATTATCTCTAAAAAAAAAACTATTACCCATAAATATACCCCAAACTCAAACTCAAACTCAAACTCGAATTTCAAAAACAACATAGATCCTAAAAATAGAAAGTCAAAATAGGTCAGTCACTCTTCTCTTATTAAATCCCTAGAGTTTAATAGTAATTTAGTCCATGTGCAGTTTATTTTTCAAAGGTGGACTAAATGTTTAATCGCTATAAACATTGCATACGGCAGATTTTTGTAATGTTTTTCATGTATAAATAATAGATAGAAATATAGTTTCTTCTTTCACTATTTTTTTTTTTACACCAAAAAAAAAAAAATCTGGGTTTTGAGATGAATTCGGTGGAATTTAATTGTGTGTGTTGTTGGAATCTAGAATTGGATTCGTGAGTCTTGGTAGTTTTCTTTGTTGGCCGGGTTGGTAAAGATTGCTAATATATGTATATTTGATCTGGTTGTTGATTACATCTCCCAAGGAATTTGTCCATACAATGCTCGAAAGGTAAATTATCAGTGAAGTCTGACATTCCAAACTTGTAAATCAAACTTCATTGTTGGAAAATAGAGTCTTGAAACTAACACATTGAAAAATCTATGTAATGAAAATATCAGTAACATGGTGGCTATCAAACAAGAAATCCATATATGCTGTTGAACAGCACGGTGAGACCATGGACAGTGGCACAAAGACTCCTAGCGTGGAGGGAGGGATGCTACAATGATTTTGAATTTTGATTTTCAATCGCTTGTCTCTCTCACTCAAAGCGTTTCTCTTTCTTCTTTTTAGATTTTTAATTTAAAGATATATGAGCATTTTTTCCTACAAAATTTATAAATAACTTTCGTCTTTCCCAAGAAAGGACCAAGTTTGTTATTGCGCAAGCGATTGTCATTCAACCAAACGGTAATTGATCACAAAGCCATCGGAAATAGAACCCAACAAAAAATCCCAACTCTCAAACTCAAGAGTATGGACCATTGTTTTTGGAGCGGAATTTGCCATACGGCCATGCCCATACACCAACGGTAATAAGATTCAATGCAACTCCGAATAGGCTGATCCAAGGCCCAAAGAGTCAGCCCAAAAGTTCACAAAAGAAACTTTCCTTACTGTCCATTTAATATACCTTGTTTAAAAGGGGCTGTCATCGTTCCAGGCTCATCCATGAGTCCGACCCATTAACCTTGAACAATTTTCACTTCATAGCCCAACCCAACTTGAAATTCCTAATTACGACGTCCTGAGAGCTCAATAAGATAAAATACTAAAAATAATAGTACCTAAAAAATTAAAAATAAAATAATAGTCATCTGTCTCATTTCTGTTTGGTTAGTGAGAAATCTCAGAGAGGGAAAAAAAAAAAAAACCCCGGAATATAGTGTCTTAGATTTCACTCATCTTAAAAAGAAACCCACCTCCAAATTTTCGGTCTTGTTCGAGAATTCGACTTTCTTACGGCTCTCTGTACACACAGCCAAGGCTGAGGCCAACAAAAGCCACCCCTTTTCACAAGGTAAATCTGTATCCCTTTCTCTGTTCTGTTAATGATTTATGGGCTTCTTATTTGGAGTCTCTTAAATATTTTTAATTAATATTTCTTCTCTCTTTGTGTTTGTGTGTTGTGTTTCTGGATTTTTGCGTTGTCTCGGGTTAAGAGTAGAAAGTAGTACCCTTTATGGATACTGTTGAGAACAGAGCAATTTAATATATACTCTCATTTTATCTTTTCTCTTTTTTTTGGCAAAGAAGGTGAAGGGGATTCATGTGGTTGAAATCTTTGTTCCTCCTTTGTTAATTATGATTTTAATATGTCTTTCCAAGTTCACATCTATGGCATTTGTTTTCATGTTAATTCTGTCCTTGAAAAATCTAATCAATGGTAGACACGAGTGAAAGTGATGTTACTCCAATTACAATAGTTATGAAAAATTTTGTGTCCCTAGGCATTACTCATTTGTGATATGTTTATTATCCATTAGATTCCTGTTAATGTTGAGAATTTGTGATATTTTGTTGTGGTTCAAAAGAGGAAATCCATTGTTTTTTTTTTATTATCATTTGTTTTTTTTTCCTTGAGATTTAAAACATTTGATTATGTGCTTGTGTTCAAGCTCAAGTGCTTGATATTGGATTATTATTTGTTTGGCATTGTATTAGGATGTCCTGCAATCAAAAAGTAAAATTGTTTGACTTGGAATTCTTTATTTGTTTATTGTTGAAAGGAATTATCGATGTTGAACTTATGTATTGCGTTTGTATGATCGGTTTGCTGTATTGGGGTCTTAGAGATTGTTTTGATTCAATGATTATCTCAAACAAGAGTAGGGGGTTTCTCACATTATTGCATTGGAATAATAGGTGACCTGTAATGTTTTGAGTGATTACACAGAGATGTGACTGTAGTTTACCATATAAAATTTATAAAAAGAATTCCAAATGTACATATAAATGGTATACGAAAATATTGAAATATATATGATGTTAACTGCAATAGCGCTGCCACCTAGCCTCAATTACCACTAGGTATATTTGATGACTACATTCATGTTAGATGATACTAGGTATATCTTAACCTAAGTTAGATGATAAAATAAATGGCTAGGATCTGAGTTAGATTTTTCCCATAAATAGCAGCAGGTACAACCCATAGTTAAGTATCCAAGTTCTCATTTGGACCAAATCAAGTTGAATCCCCCTTTTTTGTTTTTTTTTTTATTAGTCTAATCCCAACTATAGGAGGTGCTTTACTTGATTACCACTTTTTAGGAATTTCTTGCTTTTGACCCCTGCATTATTTGTTATAATTATGAAGTGAAGTTTAGAGTGAGAGAGAGAGAATATTTATGTTTCATTAATGCCATCTTTTTCTTTCAATTTTTTTAAAGAAAGAATTCCAGTTTGTACTATATGTACATGTGCATTTACCATGGAAGCTATTTTCTTTCTTAGATGTCTAAAAGGAAAAATATAGGGAGATCTTCATATGATTTTATTGATGTAGAGAAAGCATATGTTAGGGTCCTTGGAGAGGTAATGTATTGACACAGAGAAAGCATATGTTAAGGTCTTTGGAGAGGTTATGTGGCGGGTCTTGAAAAAGAAATATGTTTCTTTAAAGTATTTAAACTTGTTTAAGGGTATGTATGACTGTTTTGTAATTAGTTTGAATTTCCTATCACTATAGGTTTGCATCAAGGAACACCTGTAACTAGTTTGAATTTCCTATCGCTATAGGTTTGCATCAAGGAACACTGCTTAAGTCTATATCTCTTTGCACCAGTGATGGATGACCTCACTAAATCAATTCAAGAGGAAGTCCCTTGATGTATGCCTTTTGCAGATGGCACAATTTTAGTGAATAAAATAGACATGAAGTGGATGCCAAGTTAAATATTTGTGAGGCGCTCTATAATCTAAAGGATTTCAATTAAGTAGAATGCACGTGTAATAAAAGTTGAACAAAGATGAATGTGCTGTAAGACATGATGGTCAAGAGATGTTAAAGAGAAAGAGCTTTCAATATTTTGGATTAATAATTCCAAAAAATGGAGAGATTGAAAAGGATGTGAATCATAGGATAAGAGAATGGTGGACGAAGTAGAGAAGTGAATCAAGTGTAGTGTGTGACTGTAGAGTGCCTATCAAGTTAAAGGGAAAATTTTATAAGATTGCTATAGAACCAATTATGTTCATGATACTGAATGTTGGGCTATTAAGAGGCCAAGTATCATAAATGAGTGTAGTTGAAATATGAATACTAAGATGGGTAAGTGAAATATATATAAAAGCATGAGATTCAAAAGGAGCAATTTGCTTAAAGATATGGGTGACTACTATTGATAAAAAAAATATAGATCACTTGAGATAGTTTTGTTTTTGATAAACAAGACATAACTCAGGGCCGTCATATTCTACTACTAAACAGCCCATGCCCATGACAGGCAAGTGAAATTTTCATAGTAGAACTTGTAATCATACATTATAATAGGTCAATTCTGACAACCATAGATTATGGTAAGATTTGTAAGATGTGACATTGGAAAAGCTTGGAATCGAGTTTGCTATTCACAAAGTTGGGGCGAACAAATTCCATCGATGTCGTCCTCCTTTGCAATATGGACTCTCTTGGTTTTAGAATCCATTTCCAAAACCCTGTACTTCATGTTCATAGTATCTATGGGGGTAATGTTTTTCTCACAGGTGAGTTATGAGGATTGCCACAAGCACTGGCTTGGCCAGCTCCCTAGAATGGATAACCCACACCTGTGATCTCCCCTCAGTTGAACGTATACGTATTGGTACTACAACTTGAGTATCGATCATCTATGCATAAAGACACAGGAAGCTCCAAAAACAAGGTTGTGACAAACAAAGAAATAAGAAAAGCAGTAGACTATGAGAAAAAATCTGGGAGTTCATTTTGGTGGTGAATATGCGTAGAGAAGTGTGTTGTTAGGGATCTGAGTTTGGTACTTTGGTTGCTTACTTGTTATAGGGAATAATATATATATATATATATATATTATTCATTAAAATGTCAGCAAAGTGGGAGAAAGTTAGAATTATAATTATTTGAACTCAGTATCTAACCTTGCCCATCACAAGTGATTCTATCCTAAGGTGCGCACTAAATTGAGTAAGGAAGAATTTCGAAGGTAACAATTAATGATACAATAAGCCAAAAAATGTGAAAGAAGAAAAATCCCTTGTCATGGTGTTTTTTATATTTTTTAAATAAGATTATTATAAGAAATTCTGCAATTCCTGCTCAAGTTCTTTACTAATAATTCAAGAAAATTAATAACAAAATGGGCTCGATTCCAAAGCTAAGAACAAATAAAACAGAATAAACTCATTTCAGGTAGTTCTAATAAAAAGCATAAGAAACATATGAGTACCTGCTCTTAAAATTGCACTTCTACTTCTTTAAATTGCACCTCTTTTTCTTCTTAAATAGACAAAGTAGCAACTTCAACCTGAGCATAAATGTATGATAGTTATTCCTCACATAAAATAGAAGTACATGTCTAAGCTAATCTTGCAAAAGCACATGGCATCTTACATTACAATATTCACTAAATGAAGTTTTTTTGTATGCTCAAAGCTTAGAAACAGAGTTCCATAGATGTATTTTGCTTTACAAGAAATCACTTCTCTGGCTAAAGATGATGAAAGGATAAAACGATAAGAGAATTTTTTTAAGAAATAGAAAAGTACTTTACTCTCTTCACTATAGTCTTCCTTTTGGAATAATGATTCCACCTGCTCTTGATTAAAAAATAATCTTGCAAAAGTTATTAGGAAGGAGAATCATAGCGAAAACAGAGATTGATTTTATATATATATTTGGGCTCCTTGGCCTAACTAAGTTGGAAAAACTTACTCTTTTAATTAAACCCAACTAAAACTACTAAAAATAAAAAAAAAACTCTAGTCAACCTAGTATTAGAGTACTAACATCAAGTGTTCTAAATTCTAAATATTTAGTATTTAAAATACCAATACCAAAAACACTACTGTACAAGATATTTCAAATGCTATATTAATGTAGCAAAAGTAATTTTTGGTTTGTGCAAATTTTTTTTTTTTTTTTTTTGCAATAGTTGATGCTCTTAAAAAAAAATATATATTATTTTGTATGTTTTTTTTTAATTTTTTTTTTTTTTTTTTTTTTTATCGTTGTTGGTAATTTATTTCGTCTTAATAAATTAAGGAACAATAATATTACGTCTTAATTTGCAGCTTTCGCGAGTCGCAACACCTTCAGGAATTCAATAATATTGCTTGCTGTGCTTTTCACATAACTGCATGGGTTTTTTTGTTGAATATGGACTATGCAAGAGTTGAGAGCTTTCAGAGTTTTTACTATTGGAAAGCAATGGTTCCCGTTCTTCTTGGGTTAGAACTCATTGGCAGTGTTGAAGGCCCTTGGGTAGGTGATTTTGACTTTTGGGACTTGAGAACCTTTATGAACAACCCTTTTGCAACAATAGCAGTTCACTCTGTTTTAAGATGATTAGTTCTCAACAAGAAAATGGGTATTCTTCTTAATTTGAGTTTTTATTGTAACATTATCTTTGAAGTACACCTTTACAATTTAGTCCAAAGCTTGATGGATTAGCATGTGTAAGGGTGCAGGACAAAAATTGTTCCTCTTTATATATGACTCTTGCTTCTGTATGACCTTTGCTCCCCTCTCTTTATTATTTTTTTGGGAATTCTTTTAATTCTATTATATATGAATTTCATAATAGTTATATTTTTTTCATATCACAAGCAATGGTAGGGAATGTGATTTTCTTTTGTCTATTTATTGTATAGCATTTTGAAATATAAGTCTACTTTTTTGGATAATCTGATTCCAGATGCAAATCTACATGATACCTAATTTAAGATTTATCATTATGTCTTTTATGTTTCTTTTTCCCATTGCTAATTTCATCAATATTGTAACTCTTAATTTACTCGATAAATTTTATTTGTTTTTTTTTGTCATTTCTTAAATTTTATTTTGGTTTTTTGTCAGGAAATGATTTTTATTGCTTCTTGTACTTTCCACACAACTATATGGATTTTTTTTTTTAGTTGAATATGGAATGTGCAAAAGTTGAGAATTTTTAATGTTTGACTATTGGAAGGCAATGGTTAACAAAAAAAACTATTTTATCTATTTTACCACTTCATTTTACAAAACATCCAACATCAGTAGTTTTATTTAAGCCTTCAACGCAATAAAAATATAAACAATAAATAAAAAAAAAAAATATATAATATATATATATATATATATATATATATCTATTACGATAAACACACCCATCACCACCAATACAATAAAATTATATAACTTTAATAAAATATTGTTTTTTCTTTTTACCTTTTTAGCTACAGTACACTCTAGCTCAACAGCCAAATTTTTTGGCTTTTCCTCCACCATTGCAGCATATTTTGGCACCACCAATATTAATGCTTTTAGAATGTGAAAATAGTTACCTTTATATCATGATTTGGCATTTTCTAATATGCATCAATGATACTTTGAGCTTTTGCATGAAGATAAATTATAATTCCCCTTACAGCCCTTTTGAGGTGAACCAAAGTTTCAAAGCTTCTAGGGATTATTATTTGCTTGAAATTTTCAATTTTAGTCTCACTTAAGAGTTGTCTTAGAATCAGTTACTAACCCGCTGGTTTGGAAATTTTCTGAACACAATCTCTTTGATACTTTCAACGGTAGAGCTTATCTGTGACTTTAGGATTATGCTACTGCATCTTATTTTTGCAATCAGGTTACGTTATACATGATATATATATATATCGATAAGTAGTTTATGTAAGAGATTAAAGTTAAGCCCTTGAACAAACTGTTTGTATATGAAAAATAATAGGCATATAAAAGAGTACAAATAAGATACCAACTTGGAGTAAGTTAATTGTTCAACTTTCAAGGATTTACACTTAAATTACATTATATAAATATGTATTGTGAGGACACTCCTCATTAATCGGATTTATCCGCTTTGGGAGCCAGTCCCTCACGGTTATCGGCTCGTCCCCGAGTGCGGGCAGGATTTTCACCAGGAGCAAGGGCTAGACCTTGGCTCGCAGGCTTGACACCAAGTCCCACATCGTTTAGAGTTTCCCTCCCACACATGGTTTATAAGCTTCTGAGCGACCATGTGTGTACCACTCCACACATGTAGTGGTGGTACACACATGGTCGCTCCAGAAGCTTATAAATGTGTGGGAGGAACTCTAACGATGTGGGACTTGGTGTCAAGCCTGCGAGTCCAAGGTCTAGCCCTTGCTCCTGGTGAAATCCTGCCCGCACTCGGGGACGAGCCGATAAACCGTGAGGGACTGGCTCCCCAAAGCGGATAAATCCGATTAATTGAGGAGTGTCCTCATAGGTATATAACTATTATAATCAAGCTAATTAATTAAAAAAATGTAACAGTAATATGAATTACAAATTCAATATAAAGATATAAGTTTATCTCATCTAAAATTAAAAAATAAAAAATCTTGGAAAAAAAGTCTAGACTTAATTGAGCTCAAGCTTTCTCAAACAAAAAGGGGTAAAAAAAAGGACTCAATCCAACTTGAAACTCAGCCTTTACAAGGTCAATATCCCAATAAGATAAAAGTATTAAAAAATAAAATATCATCCTCTCATTCCCAGTTTGGTTAACGAGAAAAAAGAACCCAAAAATTCATTTCTTACATTTTTCTCATCCTTTCAAGTATTGGAGGGTTTTTTTTTTTTTTTTTTTTTTTTTTGAGGTGAGTTTTTAAGTCCCAAACAATTTCCTGGTTCTTAGGGCTCTCTGACTCTGCGCATAGAGCCCAGGATAAGCCAACAAAAAAATGCTTTTAAAGAAGATAAATTTCTCTAATCTGTTAAATGCTTTATGGGGTTATTATGTTAATTCCATGAAGGTTTTTAAAGAAGGTAAATCCCTCTCTATTTCTCTGTTCTGTTAATTCTTTATGGGCTTCTTATGTTAATTCCGGGGTTTTTTTTTTTTTTTTTTTTTTTATAAATATTTCTTCTATCATCTTTGTGCGTTCTAGGTTCGTACCTTTTTGTTGGGTGGCTCACTTAAGGATCAAGAGTCGAAAGTAATAAATATTTCAGTGATAATTAGGCGTCTATGGACTGTTAAAAGTCCCATAAGTGTGCACTTGGGTTGGAGACCCATCCGAAAATTAAGGGATCTGGCTATGAGCATCATTAAATTTGAAATAGGGGATGAGAAGACCATATTCTTATGACATTACAATTGGCATCCCATTAGAATTTGGATATAGGGTGATTTATGATGCAGCCAGCGAGCTTGAAGCAAAAGTACGAAGGACAAAGTTTGGATTTGGAAGCCTGCCAAGTCAGATGACTTGGTTACCCTTTTGACAACAAGCTCTGGCTGCTACTCTTGCGCTGCCACCTATAATGAAATTAGAGTAAAAAGAGTTGGAGGTGGAGTGGTGGAAGAATCTTTGGCTTCAGCTAGCTATTCCTAGACATAGTTTCATAGGATGGTTGGCAATTAAAAGCGAATTACCAGCTGGAGACAGGCTAGCTAAATGGGGATATACTGGTGATACTTTGTGTGCATTCTGTAGGGGCTGTATTGAGAGCAAAGACTAGCTACTCTTAGTCTGCCCTTTTGCTAGAAGAATCTGGATATCTTGTTAAACTAGCGGAAGCTTTGATACCAGATTGTTGAACAAAAAGGACAACATGTGCTAAAGATATTAAAAGAAAACTTTTAATTAAAAAATTAAGGAGTCCAATTTATTTTTCTTAAGTTTTTTATGCTCAATGAGTTATTAAGTGAGAAAACTATAGAATTAAAATTAATAGACCTAAAAAAAAAATATAAATCACTTGTTAAAAAAAATTGGAATGTGAAAAGTCTAAACAATGAAAGTACTTGGGATATGTAAAGCATAGAGAATGTAAATTTTAGAGGGGAGATGTATATCCATAATTATGCTCATTATTACAACCTACTCTACAAGCATCCTAAGGGTGTGTGTGTGTATGGGATTACTTCACTGTAAATATATTGATTTAAGAGAAATCAACTTAAAATTGTTGATGATTACTTGAATACAAGAGTTTTATCTATTTCTCTTATTTCACAACACGTTATCAGTATGGGTCTACCCAATTTCAAAAAGAAGTTGTACTTCTATTATTTTTCAAACATCAAAGGTTATTTGTGTTGTCTTCTCAACTTACCGTAAGTTTTTCTTCCAAAAAATTAGTGATTATCCTATTTCTTTATCATCAAGTTTTATACTTATATTTTTAGTGATTATTTTACCAATTAAATTTTTATGGGATTCTTTCTATATATTTTTGTTAAGATGGTTAGTTCTACACGTATCAATCACCTTTGAATATTATGTATGTGTAGTATTCTTTCGTTACAATTTTGTATAATAGAATTGTTTGTTTTTTAATTACTTATGTAATTAAATATTTGAAATAGATGCCAACCATACAAAACTTGAATTTGATACCTTGACATCTTTGAGAACTTATTATTATTATTATTATTATTAGACAAACTAAAATGGAGAATTTCAAGATTAAAATTTAAATATATATTTTATTATTTTCAAATAAATTTATATTTATTTATTAGTAAATACTGTCTTTTATATTTTCAAAATATAAAAATATTATATATAAATTGGTAAAATTTTAATCTATATTTAATTATTCTTATTTGTAAATAGCTCCCATGTATGTATTGCAACAAGACCTGGGACATAATTGGGCATAATTGGCTAAACCTGGGACATTATACTCTCCTCATAGCCCAACCCAGCTTAAATTCAGCCCAATTAAATAAACGTAAGAAAAGAAGCAAAATAGAAAATCAGTCACCACATTCACCGCCCGTGAAATTGTAAATACTCTCATTCCCTGTTTGGTTAGCGAGAAAACAGAGAGAAAAACCGAACCCAGAGGTAAATATCTCAATTTGCGGTCTTGTTGTATCTCTGTGCACACAGCCAATCCTGAGGCAACAAAAGATACAATTTTACCCAAGGTAAATCTCTCCTCCTCTCTTAAAGTTTCTATTTTTATTTTTAATGATTTCTTCTCTCTTTATATGTTTGTTTTAGTGAGAATCTTCATTGGACTGGTGAATACACACATTCTATGTTTCACATTCTGGTGTCAAAATTTGCACAAATTCTAAGTTTCACATTGTTATTTGTCTGGTAAGTATTTATCAGGGTGTTTTGTAATCAAAATGTAAAGCTGTATGTATGACTTTGCATTTGTGTTTAATTTTTTTGAAATGATTATTGATGTTGAGCTTATGTATCGGGTTAATTCTGCGATTGGTTTTTATTTTTGGGTCTGAGAGATTTTTTTTTTTTCAATAATTATCTCAAAAAATGCTAGGGTTCTCATATTATAGCATCGAAATAAAAGACAACCTTTTCTATTGATATGTTTTGAGCGATCTTTTGGCAAACACAGAGAAGTGTGTTATTTAGCTACATTGGACCCATTGGCAGTTCAAACATTGGAAAATTCATAGAAACTTGGAGGCCAAAAATAGGACTAATATAGCTAGGATGTGTTTTTTTTAGTTGACTTGTAAGGTGTTATTTTCATCTTTCGATTAGGAATGGAGACCCCTGGCTAGGTGCTTTTAACCTTAGTACTTGATAACTTGCGTGAACAAACTCTTTTGCTACAAGAGCAGCAGTGAATCACTGTAGTTCTATCTAATTTACTCTCTGTTTTAAGATAATTAGTTCTCAACAGAAAAGGGGTATTCTTCTTAATTTGAGGTTTTTTTTTTTTTTTTTGGTAACATTATCTTTGAAATACACACCCTTACAATTAATCCAAAGCTTGATGGTATTAGTCATGTATAAGGGTGCTGGACAAAAACTATTCCTATTTATAAATGACTCTTGTTGCTGTATGACCTTTGCTTCCCTTTATTTATTTTTATTGGAATGATTTTAATTCTATTATATATGAATTTATAATAATTATCTTTTTCATATCACAAGCAATGGCAGGGAATGTAACATTTTTTGTCTGTTTGTGTATAACATTTTGGAATATATCTAACTATTTTGGACCATCTGATTCCAAATGCAAATCTACAGGATACCTAATTAGGATTCATCGTAATGTCTTTTATGTTTCTTTTTCCCATCATTATTTCATCAATATTGTAAATCTTAATTTACTTTATAAATTTTATTTTTTCTTGTCATTGTGTGAATTCTGCTCTAGCATGCTGCTATTTTTGCAGGTGTTGTTCCACAACAATCAAGATCTGATGTTAACTGCAAACTTTTCAAAAAAAAAAAGAAATGTTGACTGCAAATACTATTGCCACCTTGCCTCAAATACCACTAGTTATACATGATGACTACCTTCATGTAATCTAGCCTTTTAAGTTCAAGATTTAGTGGTGTTCTTTGGTTGCTAAAGATGCAAAATAGAGGCCTTTTTTCATTTATTTTACCTTTTGTTTTTTTAAATGAAGATGATATAACAAATGACAAGGACATGTGAGTTAGATTCTCTCTTAGATATAGCCAGTACAACCCAGATTAGTTTGATCCAAGTTCTCATTGGACAAATCAAGTTGAATCCCAACTATAGATGGTGGTTCACTTGGTATCACTTTTTAAGGAATTCATGCTTTAGGCCCCCTGCATTTTGTTAAAATTATGATGACGAATTTAGAGTGTGAGAGGTAGAGAAAGAATATATGTTTCATTTGTTTCATCATCCTTTTTGGTTCCATTATTTGGATGGAATTTTTACCCTTTCAAATTTTTTTTTTTTTTTTTTTGAACAAAGAACTTCCTTCATGCTGTACTATATTAAACAAGTGCATTCTTTGGAGTTCTATTTTATTGGGTATTTTGAAGAGAGATTTTAGGTCTTGATTTTAACAGTGTTAACTGTTATGCATGTTATGCAGTGAAAATAGATGGTCAATGCATGGGGCAAAATATGCATACTGTTCTAATTTATGTAAGATATAAAGTCCCACAAGTGTGCACCTGGGTTGGAGAGCCATCCTAAAATTAAGGGATCTGGCTATGAGCTTCATTAAATTGGAAGTAGGGGATGGAAGACCATATTCTTATCATCTTATGGCATGACAATTGGCATCCTATTGGTACCCTTTCATTAGAATTTGGATATAGGGTGATTTATGATGCAGCCACAGGAAGCCTGAGGCAAAAGTAGTCTCTTTGAGAATCTTGTGAATCTCAAATATAAAGATGCAGCAAATTGGACAATAACAATCTCTGGCTGCTACTCTGTGCTGCCACCTATAATGAATTAGAGTAAAAGAGTTGGAGTGGATTGGTGGAATTTTCTTCTTTTTTCAGCTAGCTATTCCTAGACATACTTTCATAGGATGGTTGGCACTAAAAACAATTACACTAGAGACAGGCTAGCTAAATGGGGATACTGGTGATACTTTGTGTGTATTCTGTAGGGCTGCATTGAGAGCAAAGACCACCTATTCCTCTGTCTGCAATTTTGCTACAAGAATCTGGATTGCCTGTTGAACTATTGAAGCTCCGATACCAATTGTTGAACAAAACAGAGGACAATACGTGCTAAAGTATTAAAGAAAACTTTTAATTCAAAATATTGACAAGTTGACAATACACTTTGCAAGACACAAGTCAAACTTAGACACGTATGGCAACTTTATTTTTGCCTTTGCACTTCTCCACCACTTGACTTTTTACAAGACACCAACTCCTACAATACGCACATCAACTCCATAAATATCCTTGCACACACCTCACTTCTATAGGCACTACTGACACTAGAAGAGTTTTCTTCAAACTTTTCTTCACACCACTCTACTCACTCTTGGTGCTTATGACACACAAGTGGAACCCCTTGGTTCCTATGTAGTTTCTGTAAGTCGGTTAAGCAACCGACACTGAATCTTCTAGGCATTATTTTATTGACATAACTTCACTAAGCTTCTTTGTCACAAATGGGGAATAAATCCTGCAGCAATCCTCAATTAAGCCTGGACTAAGCTCTGTGCAATGTCAAAAATAGTTTGTCTGAAACTTGTAATATGCCTTGTGTCTATGCTGGTCTGCAATTAGCTCCCTGGTCCTTTGCTATGATAGCTAGAGTAGTTGTATAGATTTGTTTTGGTGGTAGATATTGGTGTGTTGTTGGGGACCATTTCCCTGGGTCTTTTTTGGTCCAAACTTTGTTGTTTGTGTATCGTTTGGTTTTTTTGATGAATGTACACCGATTCAGCAAAAAATAAATATAGATGAACCACACTTGTTAATCCCATGATAAGGAGAAGGACAATGAAACTAGTCAAAAACATATTATTTATTGTTCTGTTCTGTTATGTCCATCCCTTGCTTCCCAATTTGTGATATGATAAGTCTAGTGACACAAAGTTTTTCACAACTTTATTATAATTACTAACATGTCCTGTTATGACTAGGCACAAAAGTGCGTCAATGGTAGACCTCAATCACAAAGCAGTTGTGAAAAACGTGTCCCTAGCATCATTCATTTGTGATATGTTATTAGCCAAGAGATTTCTGTTAACATTGAAAAATTGTGATATTTTCCGTGGCTCACTAAAGGAAATCCATTGTTTTTGTAATTATCCATGATTGATTTATTTTTATTTTTATGAGATGAGAACCTATGATTATGTGCTTGTGTTGGAGGTCAAGCTCAAGAGCTTGATATTGAGCTTGCGTTTGAGCTAGATATTGGGCTCAAACTCGACTTGACTGATGGATCAAATCGAGCTCAAGCTTTTAAAATTTTTGACAAGTTCAAGTTTGAAATTGTTTGTAGCTTCAATTGAGTTGGAGCGGGTTTGAACATGTTATTGTTATTGTTATTGTCAAGCTGAGCTTGGAAATTCACTACTCGGCTTGATTTGATTACCGCCTTTGGACTAGTTGAAGTTCTACATATATTTCTATCTTTTCTCTCAGTGTTTTCTCAGAGTATGACCAGGATATTTCAAATTTGAGGTTTTGTCCTTTGTGCTGGAATATTTTCATCTTTTTTTATTGTTTATGTTTTGTTGTTTGTTTGGTAATGTATCAGGATGTTTTGTAATAAAAAAGTAAGCTGTATGACTCTAAATTTGTTGTTTATTTATTTTAAATGGGTTTTGATGGTGAGCTTATGTATTGGGTTAATTGTGTGATTGGTTTTATTTCTGGATCTTAGAATTATGTGAATTCAGTATCTAGCCTTTCCCATTACAAGTGATGCTATCATAAGATGATACAATAAGCCAGAAGATGTAAAAGAAGAAAAGTTCATTGTCATGTTGTTTTTGATCATTTTTAAATCAAATTACTATTAGAAATTTTGCAATTCCAAATTAAGTTCTTTACTGACAATTCAAGAAAATTAGTAACAAAATGGCTCAATTACCATGCTAAAGAACAAATAAAACAGAATAAACTCATTTCAGGTAGTTCCAATAAAAGGCATCAAAAACATATGAGTACCTTCTCTTTAAATTGCACTTCTACTTCTTTGAACTGCACCTCTTTTTTTCTTAGATAGACAAAGCAGCAACTTTGACCTGAACTAAATTAATGATAGTTATTCCACACATAAAATAGAAGTACATGTCTAAGCTTATCTTGCAAACGAGCCTGACATCTTACATTACAATATTCACCTAATGAATTTTTGTTGTATGCTCGAAGTTTAGAAACAGAGCCCATAGATGTATTTTGCTTTGCAAGAGATCACTTCTTTGGCTAAAGATGATGAAAGGAAAAAGAAAAAAAGATAAGAGACAGATTGTGCAATTGCTTTGGGCAAAAGGAATAGCAATCTGTAATTTCTCCGTCAATTGCTCTGTTGAATTCTAGTTTCAAATGTACTACTAATAATGATGTTAGAGTATTCCCTCTGGCTTAGTGTGTGAAAAAATGGCCTCTCTTTTCCATTCTGCCTTTCAATTGCTTTTTTTACTCTTAAGAAAGTGTCTGAAACGTTTTTATCTTTCGGTCATAGTAGAACGGAACGTTTTCACATTGTCGGCAATTAAGGACAAAACCAATTGGTAGTTGGGAGTGAAATAAGTCTAATATGAATTCTGCCAATGAGTCTCAACTTTCTATGGACTTTCAGAACTATGTTCTCCACCTGTCCAATTAAATTTAATTATAACCAATCTTACTTTAATAGATTTCGTAAAGTTCCTTTACAGTACCAGATAGTGATCCTTTTTTTTTTTTATGAACAGATAGTGATCCTTATATCTATTATTGAAAACAATCAAATTATAAGCTTGATGCTCTGTTTCTTCCCTTTCTTAACATATATTTTGAGACTAAATACTAAGAGTGATATTAGGTAACTTTTTGCTTTAGCCTTTCAAGTTTGGGTTTTACAAGATTAGATTAACCGTTAATCCAAGCTCAACTTGCTACGTTATACTCTCGGTCCCATAATCCAACTTAAACATGAGATTAAGCCCCATGTACTAGGTTTAGATTCAAAGCCAAAAAACAAAAGAGAGTTTTTTAAAGAAATTAAAACTATTTTACTCTTCACTATCAAAAAAATGCCTAAATGGAAACTTTCAAGAGAGTCTTCCTTTGGGAATAATGATTCCATGTGCTCTTTTTTCTTCGCAATTATTGCTACCTATTGGGCCATTTATGTAGGTGATTGACTTTGAAAATCATACTGTTAATAAGTTGTTTAGAATTATTTGAATCTCTTATTAATCTGTACAATTTTAATTGCTCAAAAACATCAAGCATAGATAGCCATCTATTTGAGAAATCAATGAAAAATCTTTTACATTAGATTGGTTAAAACATCAAGCAATAGATAGCCATCTATTTGAGAAATCAATGAAAAATCTTTACATTAGATTGGTTAATCTTTCAATAAGAAGAATGGTGTGTGCCAAGGCTATCAGACTCATAATTCCACGCGCATGCCAACTCTGACTCCTTGCTAGTCACGACTCACGAGGTCTTCAACGGAGACACCTTGGTGCAACTTCCAAGAAGAAAAGTCTTCTAGTACAAATGAAACAAAATAAAAGGCACCATCACATCGGCAGAGCCAAAAATTTAAGTCAGGGACCAAAATTAAAAAACAAGATTAGAAGTAAAAAATTAATTAAAAAAATTAATCAATATTAATAACAGAATAAGTAAACAACTATATAATAATGTGATTGTCATATAGAATCTAACATAAAATATAAACTTTAATTTATTTTTTCACACTTAGCTTATTTTACTCAATTGCCCTCGACAATTTTTCATATTTTGAAACCGCTACATGATTTTTCCACACTCAATATTCTTAAATATATCTTTCTCAATATATGTGACTAAGCAATCATTCATCCACTGATCTCCTATTTGATTGCGTAATCAATTTTTAATTATGTTTATTGGTGAAAAAGCTCTTTCAACCGTAACTGTTGCAACTGGTAAGAAAATTTTTCTTTGTAACAGGAGGCGTGCCTTGTTTGCATTATATATACTTTTTTTTTTCAGAGTTTTTTACTGACTTCTATTCCGGGTAGGTGTAGCAAAGTTTTTTTTTTTTAATCATTACCAAGTGGGGCCCACGGTTTTATTGAATATTGTGAATTTATTGACTAATAGACTTCTACAGCTGCTTGGTATAGACTATAGAGATCATTAGAATTGTACTATTTCTAGGAGTAGAAGTATGCTATTACTAGGAAAGCTGAAAAGGTTCTATCGCTTCTGTCAAAAAAAAAAAGCTAGAAAGGGAAGGTAACGTGAATGAAATTAATTGGGATTTTTTTTTTTTTTTTTTTTTTTTTTGTCTTTTGTATAGGAGGGCAAATATTATATTTCAGTATTGTTTGTGAAACATTTGAAATTTCAGGGGCACCTGCCCCCTCGCAACATGTTTTGTTATGGTATTTATTAGGAAGACGAATCATAGCGAAAACAGAGATTGATTAAAAAAAAAAAGTGAGACTTAGATCTGGTGTGTGCCAAGGCTATCAGACTCATAATTCCACGCGCATGCCAACTCTGACTCCTTGCTAGTCACGACTCACGAGGTCTTGAAAGGAGACACATTGGTGCAACTTCCAAGAAGGAAAGTCTTCTAGTACAAATGAAACAAGATAAGGATGGCACCATGGCAACATGTTTTTCATGGTATTTATTAGGAAGACGAATCAGTAGAAGTAAAACCTGATCCGTGAGATTTCCCACCTACCACAAAAAAAAGGGGAAAAGAAGACAGGTTTTTAACTATACATACATTGGAAATTGTCTTATCAACATATTTAACCCTCTCAATCTCAAATTTTGACGCCTAAGAACCTAAAATTTTGAAATCCTCCATCTTCAAAATATAATTGCTCACCTATGTGTTCCTCGTTAATCCTAAAATTTATCATATTAAAAAGACTTGAGGCATTTTTAATGGATCATTTATAACTCTTGACCAGTTAAAGAATTTTAAGGGTAAAATTATACAAAGAATTTTAAGGGTAAAATTATACAATTCCTCCCTGGACAATTTCAAATTATATAACCTAATCATTTTAAACATTCATTATGTCAAATGCTCATAACCAATAATTTCTTTTATGTGTCTTTTTTTGGTAAAACTTTTCCTTTTGAGGATCATTATAACTAAGCTCATGGACCTCTTCAAGACATCCTTAAACTGCTGTGTATGAATACTTTAGTGTTAATGATATTTAATGTAATGCAACAAAATTGTTTAAAAATGTGCATTATATTACATATTAAGGTACTTTGTTTGCTGAACATAAGTAGATTAATTTTGGGATTAATTTCTTAATTGTGTTATATGATTTTCCAACTACTAATCCCTATAGGGTATTTTTTGAATATTATTCAAGCATTTTTCATAGTACTTTGTGCTTGTTGGAAACGAAAAAGTATGTTATAAATTATAAGACAGTTTCATGAAACCTCTCTCTCACAGCATGTTTAGATCTCACCTGTTGTGTAAGTGTGCCTCATGAGATACCCTCTCGATGGAAACGTGCTAATCACATACACATAAAATCATATTTTTATTTTAAGCACCCGATCAGTCACCCACATTAACCAAAACATTTTAATTAGTTTCTTCTACAAGTCAATTATTAAAACATTGTCTTACCATATAATATAATTTGTGCTATTATAGAAAATTGCAAATCATGACATGCCATATATATAGGAAATATTTTCAATTTGATTTGTGATGTCTTATCTATACTACTATTTAAGGGACTTCTCCTATTTAAATTCCACATTTCGGATACCTAAAGTACCCTTATCATATATACTTACAAATTTTCAACTAACAAGGATAAATATGTAAATAAAAACCCCTACACTTTAAAATCCACAATTCACGTACGCTTTGCAGTTTCTATCTCACTTTCAATCTCTCATTCTTCTTTAGATTGAAGAAGATTGAAGATATTTAATTTAGTTCTACATCCTCCTTTCTTTTTCTTCAGATAAAGACATTTATTGTCAGAGGCTCCATAAATTTCCTGGTTCTATCTTTTGCAAGTTCCTCTTTGTTTTCTTTTCTTTGGTTTATGATTGACTTTCTTTGAGCTTTACTTTTTTTTTTATATATATGTATCACGTTAACTTTTTTTTTTTTTAAAATGTAATTTTGAAATGAATGGTTTCTTCATATACTCTACCACTGTACTTCTTATGAATTGTCATTTCATGTTGTAGATATTGTGATCCAAAGACAAGGCTGTCTTATACTACAAAAGAAGTATTCAACCAACAAATTTTTAGGTTCTATTTTTTGTAATTTCTTCTTTGTTTTATTTCTTTGGTTTATAAATGACTTTCTTTGAGTTATACTTTTTTTTTTATATGTATCACGTTAACTCTTTTTTTTTTAAATGTAATTTTGAAATTTGATTAATGATTAATTACTATTTCCTTCCATTTCATCACTTTTTTTTTCCGTCTACGTAATTTTTTTTTTCTTTTAAGAATTTTTTTTTACCATCATTGTATATGTTTTTTGGTGTTAAAGTTTTTTAGATTTTTTTTTTACCATCATTGTATATGTTTTTGGCGTTAAATTTTTATTTATTTATTTAGTTATTTATTTAAATAGTTGATGATGTGGTGATTAGATTTTAAAGAGTCCATGATAGAGTTAAATTCTAAAAAAATTTTATCTTCTATTTCTTCACCTTTGTTTTTCCTTCTACGTATTTTTTTTTTCTTTTTAAGAAATTTTTTTTTCTACCTTTATTGTATATGTTTTTGGCGTTAAAGTTTTTTAGTTTTTTTTTTTACCATCATTGTATATGTTTTTGGCGTTAATTTTTTTTTATTTAGTTATTTATTTAAATAGTTGATGATGTGGTGATTAGATTTTAAAGAGTCTATAATAGAGTTAAATTCTAACTTTGATTTGTTGATCAAATTTTTTTATTTTAAAATACTTGGTTTAACCCTAATTCTTTTATCTCTTTCAGGTTCATGTACGCACAAATTTTTTGAATTGCATTAGAAGTCATTGAAATGGAATATTAGATAAGTTTGGGTGAGACACTTTACAAGAATTATTATCTCTTTTTTAAAAATTTAAAGGGTGAAAAGATAAAGAGGGTGAACTGAAAATGAATTTTTTTTTTTTTAAAACTGCATAGTGAGAGAGAGTGGGGGAGGTGGGTGGGTGAATTTACTGAAATGGGCCTACTGGTTTTGTCTACTTTGTTTGAAGATGGGAGGGGTGAAATGGGAATTTGGATGGCGTGTATGGTGGGCATATTGGTCAGTGAAATTAGGTTTGTTGTTTCTGACTTTAAACCGTTTGGATAGAGGATAGTAGTGGGGAGTTTGGTCAACAACTGTAGACTCCTGTCAGTGACCGCCTGATGAAACGTCGCTTCATCCAACGGTTGAGAACGTATGTATGTATAGTTTTATCGACTTTGTGTAGCCATAACCCACATTCCTCTTTCTCCTAGCATATTTTCCGCTAAAAAAAGGTTATTTGTTTGTTAAAACTATTTTTTTTCCTTAATCTAATAGCATGTTTGTTTTGTTTCTTTTTTTTTATATAAAAAAACTAGCTTCTGAGTACGCGCGTGACTCTTTTATTTTTTGGATAAGGGTTAATTTAGAGCATTTATTATAATTTGAGATTATTATATTTTCAATCACAAAAAAAAAAACTAGGAGTGTAATACGTATTATGTGCTGTGAAATAATTTTTCATCACACCTTAAAGTTTTTTTTTTTTTTTTTTTTGTGATTGAAAAATGTAGTAATCTCAAATTATAATAAATACTCTAAATTAATCCTTATCCAAAAAATAAAAAAGCCTCTGAGCACGCACTCACGCGCATGCTCAAAGGCTAGTATTTCTTAAGGTCATGCAAGTACATGTAAAATATATATGATTCAACGACTAGGATGACATTTTTTGTATCCTTTATCCCATCCCTTGCAGGCTGTTTACAATTCTATAATAAGACTCATGGTATATCCTAAATGTATGGTAAATCCATCCAGCCAATTGCCAAAGTGATCCAAGCTGTATTGGGGATAGAGAGATTTATGGGGTTCCAAAAGGTTCCAGGGAGGTGAGGTTGAGCCAACACTAATTATTTATCAAGTATTAGGCCTTGGAAACCAAACCAGTTAGAACACCTTAGGCTGTAGCCTTGAAGAACACATGTTTAGGCCTGAAGCAGTCTCATAAGATGTGGATGGGCTTCTTGGAAGTCCTCAATGAGAACACTGTAGGACGGAAGGGATGTGACTAGGGAATAAAACTGAATGGGATGGGAGATGGTTGTGATTGCATCTCTAGAGGAAGAAGATAATATTTCGGTGGTAATTTCTGCACCATGTTCAATTCCATGAAATAGTAGGGTCGGTGTTAGAGAATTTTGCAAATAAATTTTAGGCCTCGAAGATGGTACACATAACTGTTGATAACGTCCAACATTGGTGATCCTATTGTTGGTGGTATTTGGGCAAAGAGAGGGCTAGAATAAGGTCTATGAAGTGGGGGGTTAGTGCCAGGGAAGCATGTATATCTACTATTGTCTTGTTTTGTCTACATCCTTATATATAAAAAATGTAATATATCCAGAACTAATTTGATGAAATACCTCTAATTGAAATTGGTGGAACAAGAGCAGCAGAAGTTGCATCAACATAGCAAACTAACAACACCAAACATCAAAACAGAACATATCAAAAAATGCCTAAATGAAAGCATTCAAGAGAGTCAATACGAGTCTTCCTTTTGGAATAATGATTCTCTGTGCTGTCAGGGTCATAGGTGCTCTTTTTTCTTAGCAATTATTGCTAGCTATGCTGCCAGTGCCATGAGGGCCACACCAATTATTCACTTCTTGGCCACACCCGCAGGTACTGTTTTTTTTTTTTTTTGAAATCCACCCACAGGTACTGTTGTTATGATTATTTGTTCTTTAGCAATTATTGATAGCTATGTAGGTGATTGACTTTGAAAATCTTACTGTTAATAAGTTGTTTAGAATTATTTGAATCTCTAATTAATCTTGTACAATATTTTGCTCCAGAAACATCAAGCAGTAGACAACCGTCTATTTGAGAAATCAATGAACAATCTCATCCTTTACAAGGTCAATAGCCCAATAAGATAAAAAATATTTAAAAATAAAATATCATCCTCTCATTCCCTGTTTGGGTAATGAGAAAAAACGAACCCAAAATTTCGTTTCTTACATTTTTCTCATCCTTTCCTATATTGGGGTGTGTTTTCTTGTTGAGGTGAGTTTTAAGTTCCAACCAATTGCTGGTTCTTAGGCTCTTTGTGCACAGAGCCACGGTTGAGGCCAACAAAAGCGACATTTTTAAAGAAGGTAAATCTCTCTCTATTAGAACTATGTTCTCCACCTATCCAATTAAATTTAATTATAACCAATCTTACTAGATTTCATAAAGTTCCTTTACAGTGATCCTTATATCTACTATTGAAAACAATCAAATGATAAGCTTTGATGCTCTGTTTCTTCCCTTACTTAACATATATTTTGAGACTCACTACCGAGAGTGATATTAGGTAACTTTTTGCTCTAGCCTTTCAAGTTTGGGTTTTACTAGATTAGATTATCCGTTAATCCAACTTAAACATGAGATTATGCCCCATGTACTAGGTTTAGATTTAGAGCCCAAAAAAAAAAAGAGTTTTTTTAAGAAATTAAAACTATTTTACTCTTCACTGTAAAAAAAATGCCTAAATAGAAACTTTCAAGAGAGTCAATACGAGTCTTCCTTTTGAAATAATGATTCCATGTGCTCTTTTTTCTTCGCAATTATTGCTGCCTTGAGGGCCACACCAATTATACACTTCTTGGCCACACCCACAGGTACTGTTGCTATGATTATTTGTTCTTTAGCAATTATTGCTAGCTATGCAGGTGATTGACTTTGAAAATCATACTGTTAATAAGTTGTTTAGAATTATTTGAATCTCTGATTAATCTTGTACAATATTTTAATTTGCTCCAGAAACATCAAGCAATAGATAACCATCTATTTGAGAAATCAACAAAAAATCTTCTACAATAGATCGGTTAATCTTTCAATAATAGAAGAATGGTGCGTGCCAAACTGCCAATGCTATCAGCTCATAATTCCACGCGCATGCCAACTCTTGACTCCTTGCTAGTCACGACTCACGAGGTCTTGAAAGGAGATATTGGTGCAACTTGCAAGAAGAGAAGTCTTCTAGTACAAATGAAACAAGATAAGGATGGCACCATTGCAACATGTTTTGTCAGGAAGACAAATCATAGCGAAAACAGAGATTAATTAAATAATTTTTTTTTAAAAAAAGTGAGGCTTACGTCTAGTGTATGTAGTATATTGAACCTATTAAGAAGGTGATATATGTTCAAAAGTGGACATGTGTTATATTCTCAACGGGTTCAGTGCAACTGGATATTAGACTCAAACCTTACAAAAAAGAAAAAAAAAAAAACTGATGAAATGAAAAATGTCAAATGCTTCAAGGAAGATAAACATGTAACGAACATAAATTGAGTTAAAATGATTTGTGAAAGTGGCAACAACTAGAGAACGCTAACAAACAATCATGGTAACACCCAAGTAAGGAAGTCACATGGACTGCTCTCTCTTACTATTTTTTTTTTAATTCATAAAAAAATACTAATAAAAAATAAAAACCAAGAGAATGCCAATAATAAATCCATATAAGGTCTTGACATAATTGGGCTCAAGATGGGACACTTACATTCCATCGCCCAACCCAACTTTAAATTGGGCCCACTTATTGGGTCTAAGGCCCAATTATATAAAACAAAAACCGACCTTCCAAGTTCCAATTCGAGACCTTTAAAACTTGAGCTGAGTTTTAAGTTCCCTTAATTTCGTAGTTCTATGTATATTGTATAGTCTTCAAACGCGGCATTATCAAAACATTTTGCATTTGCAAATTTAGTTTGTTGCGCTTGAAGATTTTCATCTTTATTCATTGTTTATGTTTTGTTATTTGTCTGGTAAGTAATGTATTAGGGTGTTTTGTAATTATTTTGAAATGGGTTGTTGATGTTGAGCTTATGTATTGGCTCAATTGTGTGATTGATACTTTTTTTTGGGTCTGAGAGATCGTTTTTATTCAATAATTATCTCCAAAAAACTGCAACAGTTTCTCATACTGTAGCAGTGAAATAAAAAGACAACATTTTCCATTGATATGTTCTGAGCGATCTTAAGAGTGTTTGACTATTGGAAGGCAATGATTTTTTGACAATTGATAAATGATGTTTTTCATTATTCTCTCTTTTTAATCGGTAAATTAACAACCCACCATTGGGTTAGAACTCATTGGCAGTGTTTTCTTCCATTGATTAGGAATGAAGACCCTTGACTAGGTGCTTTTCACTTTAGGGACTTGAGAATCTTTATGAACAACTCTTTTGCAACAAGAGCCATGGTTTTTAAACTCGAACCGGACCGTACGGTCCGACCGGATTAAGCGTGAACCACACATAAACACGGTTCTTTTAACCTTAAGAACTGGACTATGTCAAAAAAGCAAGAAACCGTTCAAACTGCGGTCCAACCGCACGGTTTTGAAAAGTATAATCAGACTGTGTCAAAACCGTAATCAGACCGATTTTCACGGTTCCTTACTGCTCTTTAAATCTAAATCTTGAAAAAAAAAAAAACGAAAGAAAAAGAAACACAACTGCTGGGAAACATTTCAGATTTCAGCAGAAAAAAGTAATTCTACCGATACATGCAAAAATGTTTTAAGTCCCACAGATTCTATTCTACATCACAGCATCAAATACAACCCAAAAATCCACAACAATGAAATGATGAACGTAGAGAGAGAGGGGTAAGAACCCAAAGGTGAGCTTCGATCATTCTTTGAGCCTGAGGTAGATTACTCATGAAACTTCAACCTTCACATATTTGCAATTTCGTAGCATATAAAGAAAGTGGTAGAATAAGTCTTGCGGCAAAGGGAGTCTGTGAGTTAAAAGTGAAAAACTCAAACTCAAAGCACTGGCGGAGCCAGAGGGGGGCGAGGGGGGGGCACCTGCCCCCTCTGACTTTTTTTTTTTTTTTTTTTGTCACATGGAGGAATAAAAAAAAAAAAAAAGACTTCTACATGTTGAAACTTGAAAGTGACCAAACCACTTATTTCACTATTTTTTTATTTTTATTTTATATCATTATTTACACTATTTTTACTATTTATGATACTTTTCACAGCATTTTATCTTTGAATGATGCTAGAGATATTACAAATTTTACTACTTATGTCTTACAAATTGGCATGTCACCAATCATAAAAAATAATTTCAAACATTTATTCATTATGTTTTTTAAGTAACACTAATCATATTTTTACTCCATCAATTTGTAAATCTTTTAGTAGTTATAAATTAGTTATTTTTGTTTATTTATTTTAATAATATGAAATATATTCATATTTACTTACAATTGTTTATTTATTTTGTTATTATTGTTGATTAATATTTTTTAAATAAATTTCACTTTTAATATTATATTTTAATTTTAATAACTAAAATTTTAGGTCTGCCACTTCCTCAAAGTAAATGGTTTGAACACTAGGACTTGGGTAAAGGAGCTGGGGTTGGGTGGGGAAGGTGGGTAGAGTCTCTTTCTTTTTGTATTCTTTTTTTTATTTGTGATTCCAAAGCCTCTCCACCTCCACGTGATTACATGGGAAAGGTTGAAGTTTTTCAGCCATTCATTTTTTGTCACCTTTCCAACATGATGTGACAACTACCATGTTTAATTAATATTTATCATTTTTATATAAAAAAAATCTAATACCGAAATTTGTCCTTTTTTTTTGTTTGTTGTTGTTGTTGTGTTGTTGTAATTCTGATGGAATAAAAGTTGGCAGTAGAGAAAAAATTATGGATTTAGGTAAGTGATATGTATTCAAATTTACAATTGTGCCAAAAAAAAAAATTTGTGTAATTCTAAAATTACTTTAATTGAGTATATAATTATTTTAATTTAAAGCTATTAAATCATTTAAAATTTTATTTTATTTAATATAAATAAGTGTCCTATTTAGTATATTATTATTGCTCTCACAAGTATAACTAATCAACATATAAATAAATAAAGAATAACATATCTACCTTGCTTAGTATTTTATATTTCTTATCTGTTTTGAGAAAGTTATGATATAAAAAATACATTTGAAAAATAAATTTCTATATTTAATTTAATTATATTAGTTAATTTTTATATTTATATTAATTTAATATAATTATTTATAGTTAAATAATTATTAAATTAATTATGACGTCATTACGGTTTGATTTCGGTTCGACCTCGGTCCAACCTCAAAAATCTTGAACCTCTCCCTTTTACGGTTCATTAAACGGTCCGGGTTTCAAAATCATGACAAGAGCAATTCACTATTTTCTAAGAAGATTAGTTCTCAACAAGAAAATGGACATTCTTCTTGATTAAGTTTTTATTGTAACATTATCTCCTGGTTAATTCTATATCTTAACATAATTTGAGTTTTTATTATAACATTATCTCCTAACATTAGCTTGATGGGATTAGTCATCTGTAAGGGCACAGGACAAAAACTGTCCCTATTTATATATGACTTTTGCTGCTGTATGACCTTTGCTTCCCTCTTCTTCTTTTTTTTGGGAATTATTTTAATTCTATTATATATGAATTTGATAATAGTTATATATATTTTTTCATATAACATGCAATGGTAGGGAATGTAATTTTCTTTTGTCTATATATTGTATAATGTTTTGGAATATAAGTCTACTTTTTTGGATAAACTGATTCCAAATGCAAATGTACATGATACCTAATTTAAGATTTATCATAATGTCTTTGATGTTTCTTTCCCTAATTTCATCATTATTGTAACCCTTAATTTACTCGATAAATTTTATTTGCTTTTTTGTCATAGCTTGAATTCTACTCTAGCATACTGCTATGTTTGCAGGTTGTTGTTCCACAACAATCAAAGATACTGATGTTGACAGCAAATACTGCACTCTTGCCTCAATCACCACTAGGTATACATGATGACTACCTTCATGTAATCTAGCTGTTTTAAGTACAGTGATTTAGAATGTGCTCTTTTGTTGCTAAAGCTGCAAAATAAAGGGCTCTTTTTTGTTTTTAAAACCAAAGATGATATAACAAATGACAAGGAAATGTGAGTTAGATTTTTTCTTAGATATATCTAGTACAACCCTTAGATTAGTTTGATCCAAGTTCTCATTGGACCAAATCAAGTTGAATCCCAACTAAAGATAGTGGTTTACTTGATTATCACTTTTTAAGGAATTCATGCTTTTGGCCCCCTGCATTATTTATTATAATTATTATGATGAATTTAGAGTGTGAGAGGTGGAGAGAGAATATATATTTCATTTATTTCCTCATTCATTTTTCGTGTCAATATTTGGACTAGAAATTTTTACTCTTTCAAATTTTTTTTTTTTTTTTGAATAAAGAACTTCCTTCATGCTGTACTATATGAACAAGTGCATTCTTTGGAGTTCTATTTTATTGGGTATTTTGAAGAGAGATTTTATGTCTTGATTTTAACAATGTTACTTAATTTTTATGTATGTGCATGCAGTGAAAATAGAGGGTCAATGCATGGGGCATAATATGTAGACTGTATCTAATCTAGTGAAAGTTTTCATGTTGTTTCAGCACTTCAATGGAAAATTGAGGTCACTAAGATTGCTGCAGCTGGATCGATAGGGAGTTGTGCCCAATTTTTGACTATTAATAAAGGAAGACGTATCTTGCATTCTAGACGAATGCAGTCTGATTCTGATACATGTTATTCCGCTTTGGTAAGTTCATTCTTTTATATCTCCAATTACTTTTCATCTATGCCTTTTGTGTCTCATACTGTGGTAGATTTTTCTCATCTATTATCAATTGTGTTCAACGTAAATTCTAAAGATTTTACATTTTTTATAATGTGAAAATAATGGAAAGTAAAAGTTATTTGCGATTCATTGTTACCTTCATATCATGATTTGGCAATTCCTAACATGCATTGATGATACTTTGACAAAGCATGAAGGTAATGAACCTTAAGACCCAATATGACTTATTTAAGGATCATGATATGACCTATCTTTTTGCATTACCTTAAGGTAATGCACCTTACGACCCAAATGGTCTAACACCCAATTTTGTATGGTCTTAAGGTGCATTACTAGGTAATGCAAATGCTCCCCAAGTAAGAATTATAGCTGAGCTTTAGACCCAATATGTTGTTTTAGGGGCCACATTGCTGGAACAAAAAATCTTTGATTTCAAATTACTTATCTTTTTCATTGAGACCATACAAAAATTGTTCTGAATGATTGACAAGAGATAGTGAATCTTGCTTGATTTGGCACTTGAAAATCCTTAATCGAAGGACTCAAACACTTCCAACTAGAGCAGCATAAAAGAAAAATTATGTACATTACCAAATTTTAAAAACCGAAAGAATTGTGTATTATTTAAAAGTAAAACCTGATCCGTGAGATTTCCACCTACCACAAAAAAATGAAAGGAAAAAGAAAGACAGGTTTTTAGCTGTACATACATTGGTAATTGTCTTATCAACATATTTAACCCTCTCAATCTCAAATTTTGACGCCTAAGAACCTAAAATTTTGAAATCCTCCATCTTCAAAATATAATTGCTCACTTATGTATTCCTCATTAATCCTAAGATTTATCATATTAAAAAGACTTGAGTCATTTTTAATGGATCATTTATAAATCTTGACCAGTTAAAGAATTTTAAGGGTAAAATTATACAATTCCTCCCAGGACAATTTCAAATTATATAACCTAATCATTTTAAACATTCATTATGTCAAATGCTCATAACCAATAATTTCTTTTATATGTTTTTTTTTTTGGTAAAACTTTTCCCTTTTGAGGATCATTATAACTAAGCTCATGGACCTCTTCATGACATCCTTTAACTGCTGTGTATGAATACTTTAGTGTTAATGATATTTAATGTAATGCAACAAATATTGTTTAAAAATGTGCATTATATTACATATCAAGGTACTTTGTTTGCTGAACATAAGTAGATTAGTTTTGGGATTAATTTCTTAATTGTGTTATTATGATTTTCCAACTACTAATCCCTATAGGGTATTTTTTGAATATTATTCAAGCATTTTTCAAAGTACTTGTGCTTGTTGGAAACGAAAAAGTATGTTATAAATTATAAGACAGTTTCATGAAACCTCTCTCTCACAACATGTTTAGATCTCACCTGTTGTGTGAGGGTGCCTCATGAGATACTCTCTCGTAGGAAACATGCTAATCACCTACACATAAAATCATATTTTCATTTTACGCACCCGATCAGTCACCCACATTAACCAAAACATTTTAATTAGTTTCTTCTACAAGTCAATTATTAAAACATTGTCTTACCGTATAATATAATTTGTGCTATTATAGAAAATTGCAATGCATGACATGCCATATATATAGGAAATATTTCCAATTTGATTTGTGATGTCTTATATTTTCTTAAGGTCATACAAGTACATGTAAAATATATATGATTCAACGACTAGGATGAAATTTTTGTATCCTTTATCCCATCCCTTGCAGGCTGTTTACAATTCTATAATAAGACTCGTGGTATATCCTAAATGTATGGTAAATCCATCCAGCCAATTGCCAAAGTGATCCAAGCTGTATCGGGGATAGAGAGATTTATGGGGTTCCAAAAGGTTCCAGGGAGGTGAGGTTGAGACAACACTAATTATTTATCAAGTATTAGGCCTTGGAAACCAAACCAGTTAGAACACCTTAGGCTGTAGCCTTGAAGCACACATGTTTAGGCTTGAAGCAGTCTCCTAAGATGTGGATGGGCTTCTTGGAAGTCCTCAATGAGAACACTGTAGGACGGAAGGGATGTGACTAGGGAATAAAACTGAATCGGGTGGGAGATGGTTGTGATTGCATCTCTAGAGGAAGAAGATAATATTTCGGTGGTAATTTCTGCACCATGTTCAATTCCATGAAATAGTAGGGTCGGTGTTAGAGAATTTTGCAAATAAATTGTAGGCCTCGAAGTTGGTACACATAACTGTTGATAACGTCCAACATTGGCGATCCTATTGTTGGTGGTATTTGGGCAAAGAGAGGGCTAGAATAAGGTCTATGAAGTGGGGGGTTAGTGCCAGGGAAGCATGTATATCTACTATTGTCTTGTTTTGTCCACATACTTATATATAAAAAATGTAATATATCTAGAACTAATTTGACGAAATACCGCTAATTGAAATTGGTGGAACAAGAGCAGCATAAGTTGCATCAACATAGCAAACTAACAACACCAAACATCAAAACAGAACATGCAACAAACTTGGTAACAACTCTGCAACAACATAGAAAACTACACAAAACAGCGACTGCACCTCACCAGATACAACATCTTAATCTTTAAAAATAGTTGAAAAAACTCCTCAATTAGCACAAAGAACCCTGTTCTGACAGTTTCCAAGTTTGTTTATTCTTTGGATGAATAAATAAAAGGTATACCCTTTTATTTATATGCAAGTGTCAATAAATAGAATTTTTAGCTAAAATCAAAACCATTACATATGAATATATCAGCAAAAAACATGACATACTTAAACGACTTTGAAAATCAAGTACAATTTAAGTAAAACATCACCCTTTTGCATATTATGTTCTCAAGAGGTTCATATGCTTGATAGAGAGAAATCAAAACATTATTACAGCAATACAACAATGAAGGCAGCTACGCAGGGGCAAATCAACCATTGCTGCTATGGCTGATTGACTAAAGAGTAAGTATTTTGTTTGATTTGGCATTTGAACATCCTTTAAGACGTCAACTTTGATGCTTGTAGCCTAACAAGTATAAAAATAACAATATAAAGTATAACAAAAGGTGATTACGTATGAACAAAAAAAAAGGATTTATTATATGGAAAGGGGGAAATGGAGACTTACAAACTATCTTTGAAAGCAGCTATAAGCTTTATGGCTCAGACACCTATCATAATGAACAAACTTAGTAATGAGAACAATAGTGTTAATAAAAGAATTGTCTGATAAATTATAAATTTTAAACTCCTTTTACAACAACAATGCTATTGTAAAAATTAAGGTTTATCTCACAATAATGCTACAATAGCAATCCTAGGACAAGATGCACAGTGATTCACCAAAAATAGCTCCCAATATTTTTCGAGTATTACTTCCTGACATTAACATTATATCTATTGAATGACTGACTAGTTTCAAGCTAGTTGGTACATCCAAAACCTTTTTAGTTAGAAGCCAAAATATGAGAAAGAGGAAAAAAAATAGATTTGATTGACACTTTAAAATAATGATTTGGACCATTTCTTTCCATTACAAAAGAATCTATAATTTGGATGTTCGAAACCCCCCCCCCCTCCTCCACTATTTCTCTATTTTTTCAAAAAAAAAAAAAAACTCCAATTCCATCATATTACTATTAATCAAACATCCAAATCTTCTCCACATAGTATATTTATCAAACACCTAGGAAACAAAAGTAATAGTTTGAATTAAAAGGATTTTCATATTCAAATACTAAGATAGACAAACAAAGAAAGGAACAAAGATCCCAAAAAAAAAAAATCAGAATACTTTAAAAAACCCAACTCCCAAATCAAAAACAGCCAAAACGATAACCATAATTGCAAAATGCCATAACCTCACACAAAATCACCCAAATTTTACAAAAAAAAGAAAAAGAAAGTGAACACCAAAAGCATTATGATGAACCAGAAATACAGATTAGGGAGTCTCACACATATAAGGCATTCAAAATAAGAGGAAGGCATAAAGAACAAGTCATGCACACCACAATTGTCTTACTATTGCAACAAAAGGATTCTTTGTGTTGCAACAAAAGGATAAAGGAAAAAAAAATTATTGTAAGTCTGAACTTTTGGTAATACCGTAAATATAAAATAAATAGTGCAATGGCTTAGAGAAAATACCTGTAATTTTCCAAAAATGGTGAGCGCACTTTGGTTCTCCATCTCTTGAATTACCTTTGCAAAAGCTCCAATAACTCTGGATCACCGAGTTTGTGGATTTTGTAGTGTTCCCCTTGAATCCTATTCCAAAAATGGACAGAGGGAATATGCTTGACTTTCCAAAACTCAGGACCTTCAGCTGGCTGCATACTAAGCACGAATTCAGTCGGCATTTCATAAAATTGCAGTTTTTTTAGGCTTTTTAGATGTTGGATGCCTGTGGGCACCTTCTTAAGCTGTGGGGATGGTCCAATTTCAAGAATTTCAAGAAGAGGCAAGGCATCTTCGTCTATTATCAACATATTCAATCCTCCCAAATTTCGAAGCCCTAGATACTTGAGTTTTTGGAAGCCCCCTCCCTCAATATGTAATTGCTCACCTCCGTATCCATCATAAAGCAAAAGATCCATCAAATTAGATAGAGCTTGAAGGACCTTTAATGGATCATCCATTAATCTTGACCAGTCTAGACCAATTCTGACTATACATTTGAGTTTAGGGATCCATTCTGGCAACTTTTCTATTCGCCCACATAGGATGAGAGTTTGTAGGCGTAGTGGAGGCGAAGACATTGATTGTAACTCAAGAACTTCTTCTTCAACTGCTGCACTAATTTTCAAAGACTGAAGGTGGCTCATTTTCTCCAATGCAGTGCACAAAGCCGTCCCATTTTCTCTGTTTAGCTTACAGATTTGCAACTTTCTTAATTGGCCCAAACTTCCCAATTCTTCAATAAGGGCATCGTTGTTGGCTTCAATTTCAAAAAGCTTTTGTAAGGATTGTAAACACGTAATGCCACTTTGTATCTTTACTGCTCGTCGAAAATCAATATTGTCTTCAATATCGTGGCTTTCAAAGTATGCCGCAAGATATCGTAGCTTGTGCAGCCCATTGATCTCCACTGGTAGCTCAGACACAAGGGAACGCTTCAAATCCAAAGTCTCTAGGTTGTGGAGTTTACCTATCGACTTTGGAAGTATATGTACCTTTGTATCTCTTAGGCTTAATATCTTAGAAGGAATAGATTACCCACTTCTTTAGGAATGTAATCTATAGAAGCACCTTTCACAATCTATTACTTTCATGAGTTTGAAGTTTGCAAAAAATGTACTAAGAAAAGAATTAGGCATTTCGTCTATCCCAAAAATAAGAATAGAACGAGTTTGGGAACTAGTAATACTCTCTAAAGGAGTATTTACATTGTTCTAATTGAGAGGCGTCGAGCGATTCTTTACAATTTGAAAAGTTTTGCACTGAGATCAAACGGGAATTCAATTCCTCTGACCTTGAAATAATAACCTCACGAATCATATCATGAACTCGACAACTTCTAGTTTTACCAACAAAATCCTTTCGTGTCAATTGAACCAAGCTTCTATTAATAAGCTGGTTCAAGTAGTCTTGTGCAACTTCTTCCAATGTTGTTCCTTGCCTCTTTTTACAAAGCCCTCAGCTATCCAAAGTCGAATTAGTCTTGAACAATTAATGGAGTGATCCTCTGGAAACATGCCAAAATAGAAAACATGCTTTGAGGTTGTAAGGTAAATCATGATAACTAAGAGAGAGAATTTTGGGGATACTTCTTAGATGTGAATTATTTTCTAACTCTGAACTAAGACTATCATGCAATTTTGCCACTCTGAGACAACCTTGTCTTTGGTTGACAAAAAACCGCCTATTGCAACAATTGCTAGGGGCAAACCTCCACATCTCTCAACTATGCCACAGGACAACTCAAAAAAATCAGAAGGACTTTCCCCCTTCACATTGGAACACCTTTATGTAAAATAGTTCCAAGGCTATTTCAAAAGGTAGAGGTGGCAGCTTGTACACATAATAATTTGGAGATTCATTTGTAGAAGGAGCAACATCCTCATTTCGACTTGTGATTACAATTCTATTGCCTCTTTCATTCTCTGGGAAAGCAAATTTTATATGTCCCCAAAATTCTACATCCCATAAATCATCAAAAACTACTAAATACCTATGTTCACATAAATATTTACTTAATTCCTCAATTAGTGATGTCTCTTTCATTGTGTCAATTTCCCAAGGCGCAAACTCCTTCCTTGCCTTATAGAGCTGCTTTATCGTGTCCCTTAGTAGGCTCTCCATCTTGTATGATTGAGATACAGTAATCCAGGCATGGCAATCAAAATGTGTTGCTACCTTCTCATTGTCGAACACTTTCTTGACAAGAGTGGTCTTGCCAAGGCCACCAATGCCAACGACCGAAAACACCTTGCATTTAGATGGTCCTTCTACCAACCACTCTATCAATTTGGCTCTAGGAGACTCAATTCCCACAACCTCTGCTTCCTTAATGAAAAGGGATGCCACTCGAGGGTCATGCCATGTAACACTTCCAGTGTTGCTGGATCTTCCTTGCTCTATTGCACTGAAGCCATATCTTTCACCGCTCTTTCTTATGTCCTCGAGTTTCTTGTTGATACCTTGAATATTAGATGCTATCACATGCCGTGGTTTTAGGTTTATGGTAAAGTGAAAAACCTTCTGGAGGAAATGGAAGTATCGCCTTCGCTTGTGAGATTTTTTGCAAAATGAAGTATGTATTTATCAATGGCATCTTCTAAGTGATAAGCTTTTTCCCTCACCAGTTTCACCCATGTTTTTGCAACATTGTTCATATCTTCTTTCTCGGCCCTTGCATCTGCATCCTTGAGGAATGATCGAATGAACTCTAATTCACCTATGATGCTTTCAACTTCGTCATGGATACCCTTCAACAATTTCACTTTTTGGACTAACAATGGGACCAAATTCTTTATAACTAGGCTAACAGCACTTTCTGCCATTTCTCCTCCCTTCTTAAGTCAATAGCCACGATACACTGAAGATAGACAAACTCAGTGGCAGCAACAGAAATATAGTTATATTTAGATGAGACCAAAAAAAAAAAAAAAAAAAACTCGTCATTGCTTCTTAATATTACCTCCTGAACTGTAAGGTGAAGGTGAAGTTGGAACTACTCCACGTCAATCTCCCACAAGCCCCTCAAGTAAAGAATAGTTGCCTCAAGCCCGCAATCTACATTTATAACAATAAGTAAACAAGAAACACAAACACACGAAAGTGTATCTCTGATTAACTCTATGCTCCAAACTGAAACCCATATTCTATTCTCAAGAAAAAGAAATATATATTTTACATATTAATACATTAAATAGCAGCAAACTAGGAGAAGTTAGAATTAGAGAATTATTTGAAAGTAAATTACCATTTTGGTTCCTATATTTTGAGATCACTTTTAATTTGGTCATTTCTTTCTTCCAACACTAATTTAGTCCTTGTCATCATCTCAAAGACTAAAAAGGCCTACGTGTTAAATAGATTACACAACTGGCTTACTTGAAGTATACTAAAATAATAATAATAATTTTAATAGAAATAAAAAAAATGACTTCTTTGGATGAAAAAAAAATCTAATTTTAAAGAAAGGAAAAAAAAAAGAATTAAAAAAAATGAACCCAAATTTGGGAATCTCGGCACACACAGATCATCACCAAATGATTTTTCAAAAGTTTCACCAACACAAGCTCAAACCAATCTCCACAAATCCAAATCAAAATTCAGTTACTTCTTCAATCTCTCGCCTTTATGCACCACTGTGGCTCACTGGATCCTTAACCCACCATGAGCTCCACTTCACATACTCGTTTGCTTCTATTGCATATAAGATTCACACACTCATTCTCAATTTCTTTGATTTTCTTTTGTATTCTTGCACTTTCTTAGCTAACAAACACAATACTCAACAACAAAGCAATCTCAGAAATTGAGAATAGTAACTGTTTTTGTTTTAGAAGTTGAACTGTAATTTTTTTGGGTGTATTTTGTGCTTGCTTGCCAAGAAAATGAAAGAAAAATTGCATAGGAATCTTTTCTTTTAATTCTTCTTTTCTTTCTTCAAATTTGAGAAAGCTACTTTATCTATTTCTTTGATTTTCTTTTGTATTCTTGCACTTTCTTAGCTAACAAACACAATACTCAACAACAAAGCAATCTCATTAACTGAGAACAGTAACTGTTTTTGTTTTAGAAGTTGAACTGTAATTTGTTTTGGATGTATTTTGTGCTTGCTTGCCAAGAAAATGAAAGAAAAATTGCATAGGAAGCTTTTCTTTTAATTCTTCTTTTCTTTCTTCAAATTTTGAGAAATTAAGATTATGTTTGGCACCACAAAAAGCCACTTTATTTATTTCTTTGATTTTCTTTTGTATTCTTGCACTTTCTTAGCTAACAAACACAGTACTCAGGAACAAAGCAATCTCATAAACTGAGAACAGTAATTGTTTTTGTTTTAGAAGTTGAACTATAATTTGTTTTGGATGTATTTTGTGCTTGCTTGCCAAGAAAATGAAAGAAAAATTGCATAGAAAGCTTTCTTTTAATACTTCTTTTCTTTCTTCAAATTTGAGAAATTGAGAATATTTTTGGTACCACAAAAAACTACTTTATCTATTTTACCACTTCACTTTACAAAACACCCAATATTAGTGGTTCTATTTTAGCATTTAACACAATAAAATATTATATCTATTACAATAAACAACAACCACCATCACCACCAACACAATAAAATAATTTATCTTTTAATAAAATATTGGTTTTTTTTTTATCATCTTAGCTATTGTGCACAGTCATCTTTGGCTGTGCATTGTAGCTTAACAACAAAATAAAATGCATTTTGCTCCACTAATGCATTAGCCTTTTGTTCCACTTTTGTTATATTTAGTTGCTAAATTTATCATTTTACCTATTTGCCTCCACCGATACTAATGCTCTTAATAATCTGTGTAAAGTTGTGATTTACAATGTGTTTTGTTAGCTTTAATTCCGTGTCAAATTTGATTGTATTTTGTTCAATCATTTCCCTGTATGTTTACGAGATTTAATGTAAGGGTTGAGTATGAGAGTTTTGTGAAGAATTGTGAAGATAATGAAGTTAGTGACTTGCTCACGACTGGCTTGCGAGTGGACACCCCGAAATTAAGGCCACGTGACAAGCACATACTTGGAAGCTATACAGACTTATGCCAGACTGGTTTTCGCGAGTCACTTCACTGCTTGGCCAACTCACGAGTGACCTATGAAACTCTTTGCTTCCATGATTTTAAAGAGTGCTTTCCTCATTTTTTTTTACACGCGCTATATAAACTCACATTACCCACGAAATTGTAAGGAGACTTTTCAAAGAGAAAACCCTAGCATTACTCTTGAGAGTTAGAGATTATAAACTCACAATCATGTACACAATTTCTCTTAGTTTTCCTCCACTCCAACCTCTCCAATTACAAATCCTTGAGAGTTTCTTAGCCCAAACACTTACCTCACCCAATCTAAGTGTTGAAAGAAGTTTTGGTGCATGTGGGAAGCATTGGAAGAAGCCATTGATTGGCAAATGCAACTTGGAGCCAATTGCGGGATTCAAATAACTAGTGAAGACATGGGTCAATAAAGTTCGTTTGTAGCTGGAACTTGTAGGGTTCAAGTACATTGGGTAGATTAGGCTTGGAGGGTCTTTTTGATATCCTTGTACTCCAACTTTATTCACTAGTGGATCGATTCGACTTGGAGGGCCATGGAGAGGTTTTTTGCCAAGTACTTTGATTTCCTCTTCGATACGTCTTGGTGTTATTTTTTTTTTTACATCTCTCTTCCCTTACTCTTTATGCTTTATATTTATTGTTTATTGTATTTGCATATGCTATAAAGTAGTTTCAGCCTTATTGCGTTACACTTACTCTTATTCTGCACCTAGTTAAGTAGGGTAAAGCAATCAAGCTGTTTGTTTAAAATTTGTGGTCTAAACAAGCAATAGTGTTTTACACTATTTGAGATTTCAATTGGTATCAAAGCAGGTACACATTATTTGATTTGATTATCTTTGTCTGATTACTAGACCTCGTTTGATATGGATCGATTTCAATCCCTTAACGCACCTCCCTTCTTTGACGGGAACAGTTATGTGTTTTGGAAAGTACGTATGCGTGCTTTCTTATGTGCTATCAATGAAAGTGTGTGGGATTCCGTTGAGATTGGATGGGTTAGGCCTAACAAACCCACGGTCGAGTGGGATAAGGGCGCCGTTGCTTTGGCCAATGCCAATAGCAAAGCCATTAATGCTATTTACTGTGGTGTATCTACTAATGAATTTCACAGAATATCTCATGTAAAGACTGCCCAAGAAGCATGAAAGATCCTTAAGACTACCTACGAGGGTACCAAGAAGGTCAAGGACACAAAGCTGCAAATTCTCACTACTCAATTCAAGGAAGCGAAGATGAATGAGGACAAGTCGTTTGACTCATTTTATGGTAGACTCAATGGCATTGTCAATGCCAAGCTTAATCTCGGAGAGAAGATAGAGGACACCAAAGTTGTGAGGAATGTCCTAAGGTCTCTACCCGAAAGCTTCCGGGCCAAAGTCACCACCATTGAGTAGAGGAAAGACTTAGATGCCATTAACATTCAAGAGCTTGTTGGCTCACTCCAAACTTCTGAGCATAGGCTTCCATCTCACAAAAGTAGTAAGTCTCTTGCTTTCAAGACCATGAATGAGAGAGTTGATGAGTACTCAGATGAGGATGATGTTGAGAAAGAGATGGCTTACCTTGCAAAGAATTTCTGGAAATTTCTAAAAGTGAAGAATAATGGGAAGTTGTTTGGCAAGGGGAAATCTTCATCCTTCAAGAATGATAAGAAAGATTTTAAGAAGAAGGACGTCAAAGAGTCATCACCATCTCAAGGAATCGTTTGCTATGAATGCAACGGGTATGGTCATTTGAAGAGGGAGTGCCCAAACTATTTGAGAGGGAAAGGCAAGGTGTTAACCACCACCCTTAGTGATTCCAAAAGCTCTAGTTCATATTCGGAAGATAGTTGTGATGGTGATGGAAATTGTTCTGCCTTTATGGCAATTATCTCAATGGACTCAAAAGAAGAATTAGAAGAGTTGAATGAGGAACTCGGTGAGCACACCAATGTTGGAGACATTGAAGCTACTAATGATAAGGAAGAATACCTTAATGAAGGTGATAGGAAGTTTCAAGTTGTTTACAATGCATTGCTTGAGGATTGTGGCTAGTATACCAAAGTAGCAAAGAGTGTAGTTAAGAAGATGAAGAGAATCGTGGAAGGCCACAAATCCACTCTTGTGCAACTTAGAGATGCTAAGTGTGAAGTTGAGAATTTGAAAGAGGAATTGTTGAATGCTATTCCAAAATCAAATTTCTTGAACCAAAAGTGATTCAAACAAATGAAAAGGTTCAGCGCATCACAACCAAGAAGCTTGACAACATCCTAACATCTCAAAAGTCCTTTCAGTCAAGACCGGATTGGGTTACACGGTGAAGGAAGTTCAAGTGCAAAACCAAAGAGGGAGATGAAGTTCGTATCGACAATGGTTGTTGAGAAGCCAAAAGTTGAGAGTCTGAATCTTGAGAACAAGGCCGTTGCCGCAAAATATAAGGTAAAAAGGAAGTCATTGCCTAAGAATCAAAGAGGACCTCAAGTGAAACATTTTTTCCATCATTGTGGCATTTGTGGTCACACTAGACCGAATTGATTTAGACTTCATGCTCTCAAAAGAGCCGATCTTCAAAGCGCTCAAGGAATTGAAAAAGGGAAGCCAAGAGGAAGGCAAGCCAAGGAAGACAATGGAGGACAACTCATTGGGGATGTCATGGAGATGCTTAACAACATTTCAACTTGCCTAGCTAGCTTCACCCCAAGGTTTAAGCGTTATGTTGCACGTACCCCTCCTATCAAGGATCCCACCAAAAACACCTGTGTGGTGTGGGTGAACAAGGGTACTCGTGCATGATCACTCTACTATGTCTATGCATTAATATCTCCAATTTTTTAGGGACATAGTGTCATGCATGCTCTCATGTGCATCTTCTTTTAGTTGTCATGTTACCCCTCTAGCATGTTTCTTTTAATTGCCTTTTAGTTAAAAGCTTGTTTGTTGTTGATTTTACTTTATTGCTTTTGTTTTGTGTAAGTAAAAAATTCAAAATCACATAAAAAGTATAAAATCCAAAAAGTTTGATCGCTCGTGTTGTATCCTATCACATGTTGAGTTTGGCCTAGATACTAATGATGTAGTTTATTTATGAGCTTAGCATGTTATGGATGCACATATTGAATGAGTGAAATCTAGAAAACTATGTTTAACTGTTGTAAATAGATCTTCAAGTTTGTCATGGATGTCTAGCCAATAGTCTTGTTTAATCTTGATATATGCATAGACTTACTCTTATGTATCTCCTCACATTTAATTTTCTATCAAAAAGCTCTTCCAATGTCAATCTCTAAAAAGAGAAAGGCCTGAAAAAGTCTTGCTTTAAAAACTAGTTTGACTAGGAAAAGGTAGAGCAAAATGTATTTATTTGTATGATGCCAAAGGCAAAGGCTTATTCTTTAATGAAATATAAAAAATTTCATGACATCAATGCTCAAAATTGAGTTGTATTGATAAAAAAAAAAAAAAAAAAGCATGAAAAATGGAAGCCAAGTGAAAAGCTTTAAATTAATGTAAACATTTTGGTAAGGAGTCATATACGTTCATTTCTATTAGTGAGATAGATCTCTTGATTTCGTGTTATTTGTGTATGACTTGATTGAATTTATCATTGAAGCTTCATGCTAGACTATGGTCTAACTTATACTTGATACTCACACACAACACACAAGTCTAATGTTCAATGAATATTTATTTCATTTGTGTAATTGCACGTGTTTAAATGTGATGTGTGTATGCTCAATTGCTCATTGATCAAACCATTTTTTTTTTTTTTGTGTTTTTTTTTTTGGAAGTGATTTTCGTCACTCTTGTTTTGAAAGTTTTTCTCAAAAAGAAAAAAAAAATTATGTTGAAAAACTTTGTGTTTGGCAATTTCGTAACTCATTTCGTGAGTGGATGCAGTCCCATCCAAGTCACAAGATGAAATGGGAAAATTTATTCCCTTTGAAAAATCAGGCAGAGAGTTTTATGACTCGTTTACAAGTGGTTAATGACTCAAGATTGACCCTCAAAATGAAAATGAGGAAATTTCACTTTCTTCAAAAATTCAAGCAGAGAGTTTCGTGACTCAGATGCGAGTGCCTCACGACTTAGATCTGACATGCGAAAGTTTGTGCTATGCATTTGCACATTTCACGAGTAACTCGCGAAATGCGCGAAATGTCAATTTTAAAGGGCTTGAATTGACACTTTTTCAAAAATTTGTTTTTTAGCTCTTTGCAAGTCCCTCTCCCCAAAACTCAAAATTTTTACAAAAACTCAACCAAACTTCTTTGGATTTCACTTCTTAGACTACTCAAATCTAAGGTATTTTCTAACACTTTTACTCTTTCAATTCCTTAGATTTAGTTCTAGAATGCTTAAAAACTAGGCTTGGGTTTACTTTGATTAGGGGTTGGGAAAATTTAGTTTTTGTCAAAAATTTCTATTTTGATGATTGGGCTTAGTCCCATTTGTGTTTTGATGATTATGTTGGCTCCCTGTGGCATTTTGAACATGTATTAAGGCATATTATTACATGTTCATGCATTTTTCATTATATAGGGTTATTGTGTGCACATTAGGTGTTTGATAAACTGCCCCTAAGGCATTTTTTTCACTCGCTTTGACTCCGATGAGTACCAAACTTTGGGGTTTACCATGTTTACTTATTTGTAACATGTTTTGATCATTGGTTTTGTGTTTTACACACGTTGCCCCTTTGTGCTTCTTCATGCCATGATCATGCATTGCACACACACCCTTGGTGTGCACACCCCATCACATTTGACATGTCATGCATTTCTCTCATGCTTTTAGTCTATTTAGTCCATCTTGCATCTATAACAGGTCTTTGTGTTTTGTTATGCTCTTAATCAATCTTATGCTTTGTTTTTAGAGTGTTTATGCTTGATTTTTGTACTAACTTGCATTTAGTCAAGTTTGTTGCCATTTTGTGTATGGTTTGTGTTTGTTTCTTCTTTGTAGATGTCTCTAAGAAAAAAAATAATTGCAAAGAAGTATTCTTAGCGTCTTCGATTCGAGGACAAACTTTTTAGAAGTAGAGATGCTTTTGAGGCTTATACAGATTTCTTCTGCTCGGCTATGACCATTGTGGAAAGTGAAGTGAACCTTGACTCACTCTCTCAGACATTCATTCTAGAGGTGTTCAAGGATCGGACTTGGACTAAGCTCCTTAATAGGTCAACAAATGTTTAGGATCCTGTTATTCGAGAGTTCTTCTCGAATGCTATTGTGGAAGGTGAACGTCTCAATTGCCGGGTAAGGGGGAGACAAATCTACGTTACTCACGAGTTAATCCAAGATCTCCTAGAAGTCCGCCCAGTCATTCCTGAATCCACTCTACCATATGATGGAAGAAGAACTAAAACACATCTGCTGTTGAAGAGCTTGGAGGAAAGGAGAAGAAACAATCAATGCACATAGTTGATTTCTCTCCTGCAATAAGAGCCTTGGCGTACATATGATCTTCAACCTTTATCTGGTGAAGAATTTGACTACTCTATCTCAGCCAAGGACTTTATTTCTTCATTACTTATACACGGGGAAGGACATTGACATATGTGCTCATATTTACCATCTCTTTGCCAAGTGTATTCGAAAGAAGTCGACTTGGATGACCCTTCCATTTCCAGAGTGATCATATCTATTCTACAACGCGAGAAGGTCAATCTTCCGCATGATTGGACTTCTATGAGAAGGGAAGATCCCATCTCTGCTCAAACCATGACTAGGAACAAAGCTCACCTTCCGGGTACCGAAGGGAAAGTAGAAGGAGAAGGAGCACAAGGAGAGGACATTGCTGCTGAAGGTGGCAATACTGATGAAGAGATTGATAACTTTAGTCTTGGTCCGGATGACATGAAATCTTCACCTTCATAGGCTCAACCTCAGGGACAACCACAGGCTCAGCCTCAAGCACCAGCTCAGGCACTCAACTACCTCGATCTGCTTCTTGACAAATTGGATCACCTTCAAAGATCTCAAGAAGTTTTGCAAAGGACATTGGATGAGCATTATGCCTACTCTAGAAGTCAGTTCACCTACCTCCAAAAGCAAATCACCACTCTCTCTTCTTATATCCAAGATATGGGAACCTCAGACTAGCAATTCTAGCCATTCCGGTAAAAAAGGGGAGTAGTATATTTCATTTTGTAGTTTTTATTTACCTTGCTTTAGTTTAAAAACTCTGTTCACTTCAGTACTTTTGTACTTGGTTTTTATAACCCTTATGATGCATTTAGTTTATCTATTGCCTTCTTGCTTTAGTTTCTTTATTGCATCATATGCCTGTTGGACATGCAATTAGTGTTTGCATTGCACTTAATTGCTTGCGTGTCCGAATGTTCATTTACTCGATAAATATTCATTGTAGTCTTTTCTTAATGACTTTTCATGTTTGATCAAGCTATACTTTATGTTTATATTTCAATTGGTTTTACTTGATCGCATTTTACTTGTTCTATATACATGCCTTGATTTCTACTTGTCTCAAGCTTAATGAAGTTTTTGTTACGTGCAAGTGTTTCAAGTTACAGGTATATATGGTACAAATTCTTCACAAGTTTTAGATTTAGGTGTGAGTGAGTTTTGCCTCTGTTTCCAAACTCACGTTTTAAGTCTAGAGTTTGTTTAGGGGTTTTGTCATGGAATAGCCAAAGGGAGAGATTGTAAAGTTGTTATTTACAACTATGCTTTGTTGGCTTTAATTCTGCATCAAATTTGATTGTATTTGTTCAATCATTTCCTTATATGTTTATGGGATTTAATGTAAGGGTTGAGTGTGAGAGTTTTATGAAGAATTGTGAAGATAGTGAAGTTGGCGACTGGCTCACAAATGGACAACGCGCGAAAGGCCATGTGAGAAGCACATGCTTGGAAGCTGAATAGACTTATGCCAGGCTGGTTTTCATGACTCACTTCATGACTTGGCCAACTCGCAAGTGACCCGCAAAACTCTTTGCTTGGATGATTTTAAAGAAAGCTTTCCTCAGTTTTTTTACACACACTATACAAGCCCACATTACCAATGAAATTATAATGAGACTTTTCAGAGAGAAAACCCTAGCAATACACTTGAGAGTTAAAGATTGTAAACCCACAATCATCTACACAATTCTCTTAATTTTCCTCTACTTCCACCTCTCCAATTACAAATCCTTGAGAGTTTCTTAACCCAAGCACTTATCTCACCCAATCTAGGCGTTGAGAGAAGTTTTGGTGCATGTGTGAAGCATTGGAAGAAGCCATTGATTGGCGGATACAATTTAGAGTTAATTGAGGGATGTAGATAACTGGTGAAGACATGGCATGGTGAAGTCCGTTAGTATCTGGAACTTGGAGGGTTCAAGTACATTGGATAGATTAGACTTAGAGGGTCTTTTTGATATCATTGTACTCCAACTTTATTCACTAGTGGATCAATTTGGCTTGGAGGGCCGCAAAGAGGTTTTTCACCAAGTACTTCAGTTTCCTCTTTGATAACATGTCTCAGTGTTATCTTGTGTTTACATCTCTCTTCCCTTGATCTTTATGCTTTACATTTATTGTATTTGCATATGCTATAGAGTAATTCCGGCCTTATTGCGTTACACTTACTCTTATACCACACCTAGTTAAGTAGGGTAAAAACAACCTAGTTGTTTGTTTAAAATTGAGAGTCTAAACAAGCAATAATGTTTTACATTTGAACTTTCAATCTGTTTTCAAAAACCACTTTTATTTTCTAGACTAAAAAACATGTTTGGTAACTCAAAATGGACAAAGAATAAAAATAAGGTCTAGGCTTCGGATCTTGGCTAAAAAAAACCAAAGCACACCGAAAAATTCTAAAACATGTGCCAAACCCACCACTATCTTTTCTTCCTCCACTTTAGGGGTGTGCACGAGTTGAGTTGGGCGGGTGGAGGGAAATATTTTTAACCAACCCATTAATGGAGGGTTGGGAAAATTCCAATCCATTGCCAATCCACCAATCTATAAATCTGGTGGGTTGGTTGAAAATCTTAATGGTCTCAATTCAACAATTTTGGTGGGTTGGCAAATTTAATTGACTAAATTAAATTATTTCAATTAAATTGGATAATTTTTGTCTCCATCAAATAAAAAAAAGAAATAAAACATCTTAGAATATGAACTTAGACTTGTACATAGAGTAAGAATAATAACAAAATCTTAGAGAGAGTAGATGAAGTTTATTAGGGAAGAGAAATGTGAAAATGAAAAAATAAAATGAAAGAGAGATGATAGAAATAAAGTGAATGTGTATGTAAGGTAGAGTTTTGCAACATGAAAAATTATATATATATATATATATATATATATATATATGTAGTCGGGCAGGTTAGAAATATCTCAACTTGCTATTCAACCTAACTAAATTATCTATCTAACCTGCCCTACCCAACCTACCTCACTTACTGGATCTGTATGGGTTAGGTTTGGTTGGTTCGGATTGGGTAGGTTGGCAGGTTAAATGGTTTTTTTGCACAACCTACTCCTTACCATCATCCTCATCCACAAAATCCTCTCTGCCACACCACCATTGTTGAACCAACCATTAACCTATGTGTGCGCCACCAGAAACCCACTTCAATGTGAGCTTCGATGTGTTTTACATAGGAAGTGGACACTAGCTCATTATAACCTATGTTGTGGGGTTATATCTCGTGTTTAGGTTTTGGTTGTGTTTAAAAAATACAATGTCTATGTGTTTAGTGAGCCTGTTTTGCTTTTGTAGTATGCGCATGTACCTATTTTATACAAACATGTATTTGAAATATTTTTTTAAAAAAATATCAATTAAGGGAAAAAATGGTTCATCACGTAGTTAATAGGCTCAAGAAATGCTCACTCAATTTTGTGTTGTTTGAACTTGTTAGGGTTGTATTTATGTATGTTGACAAACACGTGATAAAACGAACCTTATATGTATTTAAGTCTTAGTATTTAAGATCATCTACAAGTGGTATAATTTGAAGACTAAAGACTACTCAAGAAAAGCTGCCAAAAACAGGACTTCAATACTTCTTGATGCTTGTTGATCTATCGAGAATAAATAAATCTTGATACTTAGCTTGACACCCCTCGATCTATCAAGCTATTGGAAAACTTAACAATAAATTTTTTTGTTTCAGCCAATGATGAGTTGGCCTAACTTGGAATTCATGCACTAGGATTCCAAAATATACAAAAACAATACTATGGCCATCATCATACGCACAGAGAGACTCACTCATACTTGGAGCTACAGTGACATTCTATGCGCCTAGGGTTTTGAAGAATTGCAAAATACTACATCAATCAAACGATTGATGTGGTGTTAGTCATAGATTGTAGGTTTGTGCAAATGATAAGTCTTAGAGCACTAGCAACAAGTGTCTCAAATGCTAAAATTTTAGCATTTGGCACACCAAATACAAAAAAAAAAAAAAAAAAAAGATTTATGAGATGTCTCAAATGCTAAAAAATTTAGCATTTTGAGTATAATTGCTATAGTTCAATTCTATTAGTAGAACAACATCGTTGCCAATATATTTCCTTTTATTTTTTGTCTCTTTCCTTCCACGCTCTCTTTTCTCTAACCTTATTTTTATTCTATCTCTCTCTCTCTCTTCAAGTTTAGATACCAAACCGACCAGCCCTTTCTCCCTCCTCTCCCTCTTCATCTTCTCCCCTTTTCTTAGCCCTCTCTCTTCACCTCCTCAATCGGCGTCATGGTGTTTTTGATAATTTTTAATCAGATATTTGAAAGAAATTTTCAATTCCGTCCAAGTTATTTGCAAAAAATTCAATAAAAATTAGTAACAAAATAGGCACATTTCATAGGCTAAGAACAAATCAAACAGAATAACTCATTCGGGGTAATCTCAATAAAAGGCATCAAAATAAAATAGTACCTGCTCTTGAAATTGCACTTATGTGGTTGAAAATAGCACCTTTTTTTTTCTCCTTAGGTAGACAAAGCAACAACTTTAACTGATCATGAATGTATGCTAATTATTCTCCACATAAAGAAATACATGTCTATGTTAATCTTGGAAAAGAGCATGAGATCTTACATTTCAAAATACTTTTAATGTATTTAGCTTTACAAGTAATCGCATCCATGGCTAAAGATGATGAAGAGAGATTGTGCCATGGCTTTGGGGAGAAGGAATAGCCATCTGCAATTTCTCCTTCAATTGCTCTGCGAATATAGCAATATATAATAATGTCCTTTCTACTGTAGTGGAAGACAAAAAAAGGGTCCTACTTTCTCCTTCTTCTTCTTTTTTTTTTTTTTTTTAACTCTCTAAACTTATCCATACCGTTCATTTTGTATTATCCTCAGTCTCTCAATTATTTTTACTTGGAAAGTGTGTGAAACTGTCATCTTTCAATCATTTGGAATATTCAACACTCAATGTAGTGGTAGTTGAGAGTGAAGTACTAATATGAATTTACCAATGAGTATCTACTTAATTGCTATAGACTTTGAAACTATGTTCTCCACCTGCTAAATTAATCATAACCAATATTACATTAGTAGATTTAATAATTAAGTTCTTTTTTTTTTTTTCCTTCTGAAAATCACATAAAGTAGTTCTTTTTACTGTGTCAGATGGCGATTTTTTTTTATATTATTAATGAAAACAAATAAATTATGATTTGGTGAAAATCTGCTTGATTTCTATTATGATCTTTCAAAATGTTTTCCCCAATTAGCTGTAATCATATGCCCTCACAAAAAGAATGGACCTCCTACTTTGCAATAGGCACAGTTAATATTTTGATTATATTGAAAATACACGTGTGAGTGAAGTTCCACATTAAATAAGTATAACAAGAGGAGTAATTAATACTACCATAGTTGGACCAGAACTCAATAAATCTTTTGAGTTGGATGATGCCCTCATATGTTACATTAACTATATTTAATGGCCGTGTGTCTTGGTAAAACTCAGTTATGGCTCAAGGTGTATCAAAACTAGGTTATTTATTTTAATTGCAATATTAACCAATGAACAATAGTAGACTTCATTTATTCAAGATCAAGTTGTGAAATGGCAAAAAGAAAGGGGGCATTCTTCTAACCAAATAATAGCTTCTACGCAACTTCCAAAGGCAAAATCTAGTTGAATTCAGCAAATTCACTATTCATTGAACGTAACACTAACAAATGATACAGAATAAAAACATTTTCTAACCCTGCCAATATCTTCAAATTTCCAAGCAACTTCCGAAGGCAAAATCTAGTCAAATTCAGCAAGTCCACCAATTCATTGGACATGCATTCTTCTAACCAAACAATAGCCTCTACGCAACTTCCAAAGGCAAAATCTAGTTGAATTCAACAAATTCACCTATTTATTGAACGTAATGCTAACAAATGATACAGAATAAAAACATTTTCTAACCTGCCAATATCTTCAAATTTCCAAGCAACTTCCGAAGGTAAAATCTAGTCAAATTCAGCAAGTCCACCAATTCATTGAACGTGCTTTCCACAATAACGTTAAAGAAATAGTTTGCTTGACAGAAAAAAGAGCTTTCCTCATAACAATAGCCTTGGGGATCTTCCTCCCTCGCCAAACAACAAAGCTCATGAACTGCCTGTGGGATCCCAAAGCCCCAAAATAATTCAAATTAAGAACTCTCCTTTGAAGAGGGGGGATTAAATACCAACCCAATAGCTAATGAGAAGACCCTTGTTTTGTTCAAGTGCTTGTCTTTTGCAGAAAGTGTCAGAACTGAGCTTTGTGGCTTGCCTCATTTTTTTCCAAACAAGAACGTTGAAAATGCCAAGTACTACCAGTTTTACTACATAATACTTAAAGATTAAATGAATTTTTTTTTTTTTTGAGAAACAAAATTAAATGAATGTGATTGGTAAGATTTAACTTCCTCATAAATAAATATTTGAATTGTTTATTTGTGATTAGCAATATTAACATTTTGTATGTAAGTTTTAGTAAAACTTGCAGTACTTATAGCACTTTTTTTATTTTATTTATTGAGAGAATGTTTTTCTGTTAGGATATTATTCACAAATAAAACTTGTCCAAGTCCTTAAGAAGACTTGGTGGGGCCCAGAACTTCCATCTGATCTGCTAATTCCATTTCAAAATCATTAAAATATACATTCGAAACAATTACGGGTTTTCAGAGCATTTGAATATATGACTAGTGGATAGTGCATAGAAAAAGTATTACTTATAATATTGCATCAAGGTACTATATATATAATCTATATTATATATATATATATATATATATATATATATAAATATATTGTTCTTCTCAACAAAAAAAAAAAAAGTACATTTATCGTCCATACGGAATGTAAGCTTCGAAGAAATCCTACTTCAATTGGAAATAGGTGATCATGGCATACCAAGTTTAGTATTCCATTTTCCTCAACAAAGAAACATACCGTGAGAGAGAGCAAGCCGCGTGAAAAAGAGAAAAATAGCGCACTGTAAGGATAAAAAAAAAAAAAAAAAAAGTTCTGTTGTTCAGGACACATGCAAGTGAGTAGGACTAGGAGTGTTCTTTGGGTTAGAGTGGAAAATCTTATTGCCTTTTTACTAATTTTTTTTTTTTTTGGTGGTGAAATTAAATTGGTTGTAGAAAGGTATTATTGTGCGTTTCCCAAATTATTGTAACTTAGTTTTAGGTTTAACTTGAGTATTGTAATCTCAATTTTATAAGAATTGATCATATAATTTGTCTCATGATTTTTCCCTTTGTTGAAAGGTTTTCTTTTCCAACTAATTGTTCGTGTATGATTATTTTCTTGTGTGTTTGTGTAAATTTTATTATCTCGGTAGCTTGGAATTATATTAATATAATTCAAAGATAGATTGTATTTATCCTAACACGAGGTATCAATAATCAATTTATGTTTCTACTTCCAAGCATTCTCATTGGTTTAATGTAAAACCCAAAAAATGCAAAATGTATCAATATCCCATATTTGGTGAGGCATTTTGCATATATTTTTACAACTTGCTACAATGATTTGTATATTTACATAACCAATTAACCTGTAGTATTGTGTAAAGTTTTTATTATTTTTTATTCTCTTTCTTGTAGCATTAAAGTAAGATTATTTAATATGACGTATTCCAAAAAAAAAAAAAAGAAGAAAATGTAAGGTGTGTTGTAAACGGGTTATATATATATATATATATATATATATAAATATATATATATATATTATATATATATTTGTTGTATAAGTGAGCGAGAATGCTCTAAAAGTGATCCACAATTAACCTTGGATTGAAATCATATTTTATTTGTTTAACTAAGAAATTTGACTTAATTCCACATAACTTAATCAAAGGGTTTAAACTGTAACTTTTCAAAGTTAACATCTTGATTAATTAAGGTATTATTATAACTATTTAATTAAATATCATGAGTCATATGTCAACAGCATGAGGTGGAATGGGTCCGGACTTGTAGTTTTTCTTTTCTTTCATTTAATTTTCTATCAATTGCACTAACATATTTAGTCGTCCGATAGGGTCAAGAAGAAAGAGAGAAGGAAAGAAAGAAAGGGTCTCAGTCTTTTCTTTATTTTTTATAATTTTTTTATATTTTTTGGTCCATGTGAAAGAAAAAGAAAAGAAAATGGTCTCGGTTATTGGCATCTTTTTTTTCTTTTTTTTTTTTTTCTTTTGTGAGGTTTAGATCTAAGATTTTATTCTTTGGATTTCATAATTTATAAAGTGCCACATCATTTCAAATATTAAATGACATTAATTTAAATCCCCTTTAAGATTTGTAATATTTGTTACATGGCACGTTTGTGTGAGGCTTGAATTGCCACTTTAACCAAAGTGGGTCATGCTATCTAAGTGAATATAGTTTGTATTACAAAAATAAAAAAACACACACACAGTGTGTGTGGGCACACTTGAATGGCAATTTCATTAAAATTCCTCTAACTAGCAGCCATATGTACTAAAAGATAAAGAGAGGTTTTTGAGTGAGAGAAATTTAGGGTGTATTTGGGGTTTGCGTGTTTTGAGAATGTTTTCGTGCTATTATTGTAATCTCCTTATTTTATAGTGAAACTTTATCTCTTGTCATTTGTGACGTAGGCACATTGTCAAATCATGTAAATATTTTTGTTGATCCTTTTCTTTAGATATTTGTTGGTACAACAAGCTTTGGTGAATAGTTTCTACAAGAAAAATAACAAAATGGAGAAGCTAACAGATGGTGAATGGGTAGATGTCAATACGAAGGCGATGACTACAATCTTGTTATGTCTAAAGACAAGGTTTCGTATTATGTAATGCATGGATGAGAAATTGATTGCGGGGTTAAGGTTGAAACTAGAGAGCCGATACATGTCCACGTGCCTTACAAATGAATGAATCTTAAACTGAAACTAGCTAGACAATGGTACAAGAGGTTGATTCCTTATGATTCAGATTGTTTATAACTGTTGTTGTGAGTATGATTGTTGCATGTATGTAGAATGATTGATGATGGTTCTTATATTTTTATCTACCATATGTGCATGATATGTTGATTGATTCTAAGAGTATGTGTAACGTTGATAGGCTAAAGTTTTTGTTACACAAGGAGTTTGACTTGGATACTGCTAAGAAAATTTGAGTATGAGATTCATAGGAATAGGGAGGCAAGAAGTTGTGGATGCCTTAGATAACTACTATAGTACTATCAATTGATAAAATATTTATTGTCAATAAATAATCTAGAATAAAATTTTACAAGTTTTTACTGACTAAATTTGGTCATTTATAGTTCAAAAAATAAATTGGACTCTAAAAATTTCTCTAATAATACTAGTATATTGAACTAAAATGTTCATTTCACCCCCCCACCCCGACACAAAGGACAAAAAAACTTTCTATTTATTGTGTACTGGCTTGTTTGACTTTTTTTTCAATTATCACAATAACTTTTCTTAGCCCTAATACTAATAGACTTACGCACCTATACAACTCTTATAGAACTAATGGATCCCACCTAGAATAATAAAAATAAAAATATAAAATAAAAATCCCATAATTTTTCCCTCCATTGAAGGGATTTCTTTCCAACTAATTTTGTGTAATTATTTTCTTGGTGCTTGCGTAAATTTATTTTCTCAGTAGCTTGGAGGTATATTAAATTAATTCATACATAGACAGTATTATCCCAACAAGTGGTATCAATAATCAATTTTTGTTTCTACTTCTAAGCGTTCTCATTGGTTTTATGTAAAACTCTAAAATGCAAAATGTATCAATACCCATATCTAGTGAGGCATTTTGTATAAAGTTTATAACTTGCTACCCACTAAAGTAACCATTCATTTTGTTTCTCCTTGGCCTTTCAAAAAAGTGTGTGAATCATTCATCTTTCAATCATAGTAGAATATTCCAAAATTGTGCCACTGTTAGTTGGAATGGGTTTCAAATGTGGAGACCGGTTGTGATTGTACACTTAGTTTAGTTTATTTCAATTCATTTTTAATCTTCAGATTATCATTTTATGGGTTTTAATTTTGTAATTGGGTTTTTACATGGATTGTAGAAGAGGGAAATTGTTATGCTGTAGGCCCTATACTTGTTAGTGTTTGCAAATTGCAACTCATGAACAATTGTTAGTCTTGTGTATTAAATATTTGTATTTTCAAGACAAAGACAAAAGTCTAAAATAAATCAAGAAAAGAGAAATTACTGTCTTCTCGAAACATAATTGACACCCCTTCATCGATTGATTTGTTGTCTCAACTCTCAATAAAGTCTTGATTAATTG